>CAUYPK010009407.1:0-18221 GCA_963574355.1 Loris lydekkerianus
TAGAGTACAAAATTCTCCATCGATCAGTATATACCACGACACAGTAGAATAAATATTTATTGAGATATGGAGCTACAAAAACACATGACATTAAAAAGGACAAAACTTTTGAAACAACCTAATAAAACAATGCTGATTACAATACCTACATTCTCATTAGGTGTTGTTACCTCCCTCCCTCATTCCTCCCACTGTAAGCAATTCCTTCTTTCCCAGCTGAGCTCTGTGACACCCCTGTCCCATTTCCTCCCCTTTTCCGCCTGGGCCAGGGCTGCTCAGAGGTGAGTGAGCTCTGAAATCCCCGGCAGGGCCTGGAGAGTACATGGATGCCAGAGCCGGAGCTGGAGCCTCAGCACAGCTGACGCCAGGGGTCTGGAGCAGAGCAGGAGAATCTGCCGTTTTAACAAGACTCCAGGAGTTATACAGTGGACTGTGACCCCTGAAATGCTATGCTGAGACCCTTAACCCTGGACCCTGTGACCATGACCTCACTTGGGAACTGGGTCTTAGTGGATGTAATCACGTTAAGACAAGATTATACTAGAGATGAATGGGGCCTAATCCAGTGACCAGAGTCTCATGAGAATCTGGGAATGTGGGCGCAGACCCTCAGGAGGGCAGACAGCAGTAGGAGGCAGAGGCCCGTTTGGATGTCTACAACCCGGGGCACTGAGGCTCCCCTCTTCCAGGCTTCAGAGAGCACAGCCCTGCTGTCTCCAGGATGTCAGACTTCTGACCTCCAGAGCTGCAACAGGGCATGTCTCTGTTATGCCCAGGTTGTGGCACTTTGTTAAGAAAGTTGTATAAAACGAATACACCAGATGCCGTTGCTGGTTTAGGTGCCCCACCTGAGACTGGATGACTGAGGCATTTGAAAGTCACCGTGTGGACACTCCTCTCTCACCTCACACCTTCCCGATCCATCTTCATGATGCTGCTGACCTGAGCCATGTGAAATGCAGATCAATAAAGCCATTATCTTACTCAACAATTAGCTGTTTGACAGTTTTGATCCTTTGATCTTTATGTTATTCCAGTGAAGGATAATACAAATGTCTTCACTTTTATTTTCTGGGGAAAAACTCAATTTACTGATCATGCAGGCAGCAAGCCCAAAGAAAGGCCTTGAACCCAGAACTTAGACTTCCAAATCCTGTACGATGCTACTGTGTTTTTCAGGCCCTCACCTAAAAATGCCTGTGCCTCTGCCCAACAATTTCCTTCTTATTCTCTGTATTATTGTTAACAGTTAACACAACAAGCTCTAGGGAAACTGCCCTTATGGTTTTGCATTTTTTAATACCTAGACCCCTAGCTAGCACATAGTAGATAGTCAGTGGGTTTTTTGTTTTTTTTTTTTTTGGGGGGGGGGGAGAAACAAAAAAAGAGTAGGAGAAAGAAAGAAAAAATAATATAAGGAAAAAATAAAATAGAAGAAATAAATTTCAACATGATATCATATTGGCTTGAATTAGTAATTTAGTTGGCACAATATGTTTACAAATTTATGCAGACTTCTAAGCAAAATGTGAATGCATTTCTGTGATTACACTTGAACATTACATATGTACATAAATGAGTACATGTGTCTATCATCTACATATGCTTGTACCCTGCCAACTAAGCTCTTAGTTTATTCCATGAAGTAGCTTTTCTTTGATTCAGTCCTCATATCAACATTTTTGTGAATAAAGGATAAATTTTACAACCCTTGGCCTCTGTATCACATACACACATATTCGTGGTTTTGGATTGCTGTTCAATCTAGTTTTTTGAGTATCTTACCGCCATATGCTGTTCTTGATCTGCATATGAAACCCTCCCGGGGGTGACCCCGCATGCAGGCTGGTAGCAGAGGAAGCAGCATTCCCTCCACGTTTTGTTTGGTTTAAGAAACTGGCAGGGGCAGCGCCTGTGGCTCGCTGGGTAGGGGGCTGGCCCCATATACCGAGGGTGGCGGGTTCAAACCCAGCCCTGGCCAAATTGCAACAAAAAATAGCCAGGTGTTGTGTTGGGCACCTGTAGTCCCAGCTACTTGGGAGGCTGAGGCAAGAGAATCACCTAAGCCCAGGAGTTGGAGGTTGCTGTGAGCTGTGACGCCTCGGCACTCTACTGAGGGTGATAAAGTAAGACTCTATCTCCAAAAAAAAAAAAAAAAAGAAAAAGAAAAGAAAGAAAGAGAAACTGGCAAATTTAGACATCACAGCCTTCTACTGAAAATGGAAAATTTTGTTTTCCCCAAGCTTGACTCTTCCTAGAAACAGTGGCTGGATCTTGCTTGTAGGTGGAATGGAGAGCTGTTTCGGTGGCTATCACAGAAGGCCTGGGGCAAGGACAAGATGTGCTGCTCCTTGTGAAACAAGTGTATGCAGCCTTCAACCCACAGAGTGGGTGCTTAGACGTCCTCTGAAAGTTTGCCATACTCGGCCTGAGTGCTTCCTGGCCTGGCAAATGCATTGTCCTGATACTATTTAACACATTTTGTAAGTCCTACATTTAAGTCTTGCTCAAGGCCGGCTTTCCTGAGTAAAGGCAGCTTCCTGAAGGAGTGATTCACAGGGTGTCCAGGACAGCCCCGCCATACCCACGGGACCCTTTCGCCTGTGCACAGTGCTGTGATCCCTGTCCCCAGATCATGCAGCAAAGAGTGGTCAAATGCCCCAGTGGAGGCACAGAAAGGGAAAACCCAGCTAAGAATCCTTATTAGAAATGGAGAGAGGCCTGCCAGCTGTGGGTGTGTTTGCAGAAGCTGGGCTTGTTTCCCTTTAAGGGCCGAGTTGGGCCCTGCTGGTGACTGTGGTTTAAAACTTCCTCCCCTGTGGACTGGTGTCTACATCATTGTTCTCTCAACACACACACCAGACTCGGCTTAATTAGTGGTGTGTCATTGGGGGTGGGCCAAATTTTACATCCTGGCATAGGGGGAGGTGTAGAGTTGCGGCCACAATTGTCTGGAGATGTTGATCCAATCCAGATTATGTGAGCCTGGGGGCCAGAGGGGGCTCCTCACCGAAGCAGGTTGATAAACAACAGGGAAAACCTCTGCTGCTTACTAGTTGATAGGGTTCCCTCCATCATTTTTCAAGTGAAACTAGATCATTTATAATTTTTTTAGGCTTGATCCTACAGCATGATTTTTTCTTCCCTCTCCATTTGCATATTTCCTAGGAGACGAGCTCCTGTCTAATCATGGATTAGGATTTGGAAAATGAGTAAATTTTATGCTTTTAGAATATCATTTTCTCTGTGAAAACTGAAGCACTGGTAGATACCCTTTGTTGTAAGTGCTAGCTTTTCCACACTCTGTGAAAATTAAAGCGTACAACATAAGCACTGACATTAAAACGTCACCTGATAGCGGTGCACGCTGGATTCTGAAATGCACAGATACTTTTTTCTAAATGTTTGTCAAAATATACTGCTTCATCCATGTTAACCAGTGTGATATAAACATGTCAACCGGTCTGTAAAACTAGTGTATGATGCCCCATGATCATATCAATGTACACAGCTATGATTTAATAAAAAAAAAAAAAATATATATATATATATATATATATACTGCTTCAATTTACTTTCTGGCAATATCTCTTCCTCCCAGAAGGAAAGATTAAGTGGTCAAAAAGCAAAAAAGAGAAATCAGCACATATATAAATTAGACAGAGTATAAATATTTAGTATAAAGTAACCTGTTTATTTTTTCTCTGTCTAATTTCATTAAACTTCAGTATTATTTAAATGTATTTTATTTATTACATGTATTATATAAAACGTATTTAAATAAATACACATCTTAAAGAGACATATATTTGTGTATGTGTATTTGGCAGAGCATAGGCTCTGAATAGTTATTCAAAGACATTTCATGTTGTTCCATGACGAACACCACAAAGACTGCTGTAACTACCCAGAGCGAGAGGAGACCAGTGTGGTGTGTTGAGTTTCTCCAGGTTTCTAAATACAGGAATCACGTCCGGCTGCTCAGCTCTGAAAAGACAGGGCTGCGCCAAGTCCTGTGGGCCCCTTCCTCACTGTCGCCCCAGCATACCAAGCTGTCACACACTGAAGGTCCTCTCCAACCAAATTAGATGAGGACTCCCAGGAAGAATCGTTAAGTGAAATTATGAAAACCTAGAATTGCTAGGCACACAAACAGAACAAGATATTGTAGGACACGTGATTTTAAAGCATCTGTTTACACCACACGCGATGCTGTAATGCTAGGTGAAACCGCCTGCTTTCTTCTGCAATCTGAGCTCCAGATCCAAGGCCACCAGCTAATTTGTTCATAAATCAAGAATGAACAAGATCTAGATCTCCATTGTGGCCTAATTGGGATTTAATTATCTTGGGCGTTCTTTGATGAAAAGAAAAACAAATATGGGGGGGGGGGACACATGGTCCCAGTGTCCCAAAGGGCTCTGGGGATTTCCAAAGGTCCCTGAAGCCAGCTGGTTGCAGCTTCTCACGCTCTGGGGCTAAAGAGCCAGGACGCGTGAGCTGCAGGCCATTCGCCAGTTATTTGTGGGGTTTTGCTCCTGATGTCAGTTTTTGAGGGCAGACAATGTGACCTGGAGGATGGGTGTTTGTGCCTTCAGGGGCAGCAGGAGAAGTGGGACATGGATTCATGTCACTTCTGGGCTTGGGAGTCACTTCAGTGTCCTCTGTGAGCTAGGCTCTGCTGGCCGAGCAGGGCAGGCAGGGGTCACTAGTCAGATGTTCCTCCTGAGGTCTGCGTCTCTGCTCCCATGTGGTTTCTTTGGTCTCCAAGCTCAGGGTGTGATCTGCCACCTCCAATAGGACGCTGACCAGGGTCTGTAACTGAGGGCTTCTCCCAGGATCAAATTTGTTAAGGCAGGCTCATTCTCCAGTAAACAAGTCTGAGCTGGGAGTGTAGCTAAAGTAATATCAAAACAAAGGGGCCACTTCACACAGACAATGTAGTCCTTGAAGGAGTCTAGGCTTTCACTGGCAGGGTTAGGATCGTATGTTGGAGACAAAGAGGAAGTTGGAACACAGTGGGAATGTTCAGCATCATACAGGAAGCTGCAGGGCAGGCATCTGGAGGGTTTGGAGACTATGGAAGCATAGTTAGGTCATCCAAAGACTGCGTCACCTAGTTTGAAAACTTCATATGTTCCAAGTTCACATTTCTAGACATTTCTAAAAATGCTTTCTCATTAAGAAAAACATTTATTATTTTTCTTACAGGACAGCGATCTGACTTCCTTTCCTTTTTGGGGGTGTGCTATGGAATATTCGAGGCTCACGCATTAACTGACTCATCGGTAATGAGACTTCCTTCACGGTCTTTCCCTTTGAGACTTAATGCTGCCTGCATCGCTGAGAAAGGTTTGCACAAGTGCACTGTCTGGCTGCTGCTGTAGAATCTACATTGTGAAGCTATCTCTTGGAAAAGAGAAGGTTTTAGTAAAATCTTTTAGGCCCCTTTGTATCCAGTCCTCCTGAAAATTGGGAGGTCAAGAAAGCTCCTCTTTTCCATGTCCTCAGTAAATGCATACCTCATATTTCTATTTCCTCATGTAAATAGAAATTAAGTTCACAAACTCATCCTACGAAGATGCTCCATGCCTCACTGTTGAATGTCACTATGATCACCTTTGAGGCACTCCCTTTAGGAAGCTATGCACCAATGCCAGCACGTGGTCCATCCTTCAAAGCAATTTTGGAACTCTTTTTTCTGGGATGTCATATAAAGTCTGACAATTAAGTCTTAAACTCTTCCTAAAAAAAGTGTTACATGCCTCATTGCTGACTGTCTCTACAGTCACCTTTAAAGTCCTCCCCTGGGCCATCTGGTGAGGGCAGTGATATTCAGCAATGAGGTGTGCAGCAGTTTTTCCTAGGAAGACGTCAAGACGTTAATTGTCTAACCTTGTATATATAGAGACATAACACACAGATCCTAGAATAAAAATGAGGGTTAAAATTAGGGAAAGGCAGACTGTGGAGTATTGCTGAAGCCACTGGTTAAGACTTGGAGGAGTTTTACAGCTGAGGCCCTGACGTGTGCCCAGAGTCTTGATGTCAGTCATCTAAGCTGGACAAAATCCGCCAGGAGACTGACGGAGTGGGACCAAGTCCACGTGCCCTGGCAGAATGGAGGCAGCTATGTTAAGTACCTTCTCTTAAATAAACCCCAAACTCAGTCCCTCCCTCACAGAAAGGGACTTCACAGCCAGGCAGCGGACTATCCAACTGGCATGTTAATTTGCAAGTGTGAAATCTGACCCTGGAGAGGCGGGGCCAGGGTGTGCAAAGTGGCTGCATCTGGGCTCTTTGTCGCAAGGTTTTCCTTATGCCAGAAAATGGTTTCCAATCACTTTATCCTGGCACAGCCCAGGCTCTGTTCAACTGGCCACATAAGCATCTGGGGTAACTCTCGGGAAATAAAACCGTTGCAATGTGTTCATGTCCTCCAAGTCCTTCCGCATGGTCTGTCAGGCTGGGAGAAAGAAGGCAGAAGAAATGGGGGGGGCATTTGTTTCTGCTTCCTCCAAGATGAACTTCTCTATGCGTCTGGGCTCCCCACTCATCACCCACCCTGCAATTCCCTGTGCAGGTCACTGCAGGGGAAGGAGATGCTGCAGAAAATAGGGGAATATGGCTCCACCATGAAATCATGCCCTTGGAAACCTGAATATGACATTCAATGGTGTTCACAGAGTACAGGATGATGTATCTTGGGAGACAATTCTTCCACCGGTGGCTTTTTAAGATATTTTAAAAATAATTTCTGGATCTGTAAAGGAATTTAGCTTCCCGATGGATGCTATGTACAAAGCAACTAAAATCTGACTCCTGGTTGAGTTAGGTGCAGACGGCAGAAATGAGGTGGCAGGGAGGCACATAGCTAGAGAATAGATTTAAAGAGCTTCAGAAATCCCAGTAACCCTTTGATTTACAATAAGGAAGTTGGAAGTTAGGGGCCTATCAAATAGGCACCCACCTACGTGTGAATTCTGACTGCATTTTTTTCTCTCCTACTAACTCAGCCCCTTCTCTGAGTCAAGGAGGTCTCAGTTTTCAAGGCACAAGTAATGAGGATGAATTGTGTAGTCACTACATCTTCCCACCCTGAAATCCTGTGGTAATTTCTGGAATTATTGAGAAAGAGGATGAAGAGAAAGGAGGAGTTTAGAGAAACCGGAAGTTGGAAAGTTTTTACCAATGCATCTTTGATTTGTAAAGGAAAGTGACATGGAAGGCCAGAATAGGTCAGAGAAAGTTGGCAAAACACAGAACAGAAGAAAGACTTCTTTGGTGAAGGAAGATGTGAATAAAAGGAAATCACCTAACACACATCAAAGTGGCCTGCATGTAAACGTGGATGGAGCTGAAGGTATGGGTTGGACTGTGGTATGTTGCCTTGAACTTCAGGTGTGGGATAGGCTATATTTCTCCAGGAGGGCCACAGAAAGGCCTCTAGACCTACATCTTCTTCAAGAACCTTGCAGGGCTTGTCAAGAGACGGAGTCTGATTTCCTTGCACTGAAACTGGCATGTCTTTGCCACCCCTCAACAGATAAAATGCTGCCCTGATGATGCTCTGGTGACCTCTAGGGAACAGCAGCACTGTTAAGTGTGCATGAACCAGTCATGGCCCTCACGATTGGAAATCTCTGAGAGTGCACTAACTATTTCCCAGGTCAGCAACATAGGTTTGTGCCTGGATAATTCTTGGTGGTAGAATTGTTTGGTAATGTCTTTGAATTTAAAGAAACACAGTTTCTCATTCAAAACATCAGAATTGGACTCCAGGCTTGAATTTGGCTCCATGGAACTGGTTAATTTTAAATCCTGACCCTCACTCCATACTCACTGACAAGCCAGCACGCACCAGGGCTGTGGTAGGTCTTGATGTGCAAAACCTCAGAGTATAAAATTCTTCCTCTACCAAAGATCACAGTCCAGTAGAGTAAAGACAGATGGATGGATAAGAGCAATGAAGAATTAAGGAATGAATCTCTTAAAGCCATGCTCACTTGCAGGCAATTTTCAAAATTCTAATTTATGTTGCAAATTATTTCTGCCAAGTACAGGATTTAGTCAGTTTTTCTCTACCTAAAATCAGTCATCAAAAGTCTATCTAAACTGAATAAATTCCAAAAAAAAAAAAAAAAAATACAAGGAAAAACTATATTAAAATTGTCATATTCAATATATACAGATAAGACTTGTAATCTTGCATATTGTAGTTTGTATCTCTTGTACATGTAATTGCAGAAGTCAACCTTGATTTGAGTATGACAATTTTAATATAGTTTTTTTTTTTCTTTTCTTAACACATGCACACATTTTTTGGCATCCTCTATATGTAGATTTTTATTTTTTTCCTTCAACATGCGTCATCTCTGTACATCTGAAGACCTTAAGTAACTTGTAAGCATAGCATGGTGTTATGGGCCAAATTGTATCCCCTAAAAAAGATATGTTGACGTCCTAACCTCCAGGACCCCAGAATACAACTTTATTTATAAACAAGTGTCCTTATGGATGTACTAGCTAACAGTATACCATGCTGGTGTTAGTGGACCCCAATCACGTATGACTTCTGTCCTTATATGCAGATGGCCATGTGAGTTCCAATGATGGGAGATGCTGTGTGAAGGCAAAGGCTTCATTGCAGTGATAGGACCATGAGGAACACCCATGGCTTCCTTACACCAGATGCCAGGAAGACAAGGAAGGACTCCCTACAGTTTTCAGAGGGAGAAAAGCCCTGCTGACACCTGTGTGTCAGGCTTTTGACTTCCTGGACCACAAGAGAATGAATTTCTGCTGTTTGCAGCCACCCTAGGAGTAGCTTGTTGTGTGGCAGTCCAAAGACACTAATACCCACACACAAGAGCATAACAGAGAGGGAAGCCTGCAGGGTCTGGAACCAGGATGCCCAAGCCCAAGAGTCCCAGAGCCACCTCAGATTAGTTCTCCAACAGCGAGCAAAGTCCTCAACCTCTCTGTGCCTCAATCTCCTTCTCCACAGCAGGCATTGGGGAATACTAATCATTAACCTCTTGTCATCTTTGAGGGTGAAGGAAGGAGTCTCTGTGGAGCTGTTAGTGCAGTGCCTGGCATGCAGGGTCCAGGAGCTGTGGTCTTAAGCTTTCTCTCCCTTCCGAACCTTCTCTGCTGTGATATAAATGTTGTCAGGAGAAGAATGAGATTTTCCTTTACCCTTTAAATACGTAAGGTCATTACAAAGCCTTTGTCTTTTATCATTGTTTATAAAACAGTTTTAAAAATGCCCTTGAGTCCTTCACTGTGTCATTAGCCCTCCGTGCTGGGAATCATGAGCCCCAGAGAAGGCAGAGCTGGGATCTTGTCCTCCATCGTCCGCCCTCAGAATTGTCGCTTGCCGTCCACAGTCAGACCATTTTTTCTTAGTGTCAAGTGGAGTTTCATTTGTTTTGCAAGTTTACTGTTAGAAAGTGGGCCCAGTGCTTTGGTTCTTTTCTCTGTAACAGTGAGTTTCAATCATTGTGCTGCAAAAAGTTTTCAAGATCATTCATTAAATTATTTTTGAAAGAAGTGCAAAACATAGTAAGTATATTTTTCTTTTTGTGCTTTTTTTTTTTTTTTTGATTGACAAAATTTAAGTGGCCACAGAAGTTTAATCATAGGTTCAAGTGTGCCATGAGATAAAAATAAAACTGAGAAACACTGGTCTGTACGTTGAGGACGTGCTGTCTCCTTCCTTTCAACACCTGGAAGGTCACTGAGTGTTCTTGCACCATCACTGGGGCCTATAAGCACAGCAGGAGGAACAACACCATCCCCAGTCTACAGATGAAAACGAGCAAGTTTCTAAAGAATGACAGGCCCAGAGCCCCACAGCCACCAGTGCTGGAATCACATGAACCTGAGGTTTCACAGGCCAAGTTTAACGCTCTTACAGCTACATCACTCTTTTCTCCTGGAAACATGATTCACCAAAACCTAAATCTGTTTGCTTGATAATTGCATAAGCTGAGAAAAAATGAGTTTGCCTGTCCCCAGAAATGTCTACTGGGGAGAGTATACCTGTGATTTTAAACAGCAGGGAATGATCCTGTATGGGAATTATAATTAGTGAGGCTATCCTTTATTGGTACAAACCTTTTCAAATTCAAACCTTATGATTCAGTAACAATGAAGATTTTAATTTAAAAAATTGGTGACCAGACCTGGTGGCTGACTTCTGTAATTGGAGCACTTTGGGAGAGTGAGGCAGGAGGATTGCTTGAGGCTAGAATGTTGAGCCCAGCCTGGGCAATGCAGCAAGACATCTCCACAGAAAATAAGAAAAATGACCTAGATGTGGTGGTGGGTACCTCTATTCCCAGCTACTCAGGAGGCTGAGGCAGAAGGGTCACTTGAGCCCAGGAATTCAAAGCAGCAGTGAGCTCTGATCCCACTACTATACCCCAGCTTAGGGGACATGACAGCGAGACCCACAAAAATGCAAATATTCCTTAACATAATTGTTATTCTTGGTCCCCCCTAAATAGCGCTAATAATTACTTTAACCTTCCTCCCATCACCATCTCTTGGGGTTCCGCTGCTCCTAGAGGAACTCCCAGCTTGGGGGTGGGGTCTCAAGCCTCCTGGTTTCTGTGGGTTGAAGATCTCAAAGCGACCAAAAGGAATACTGCATTTCCCCACGGTCAAATCACTCACCCCTGCAGCCAGATCACCACCTTTTCAAAGGGTGGTCTCACCTGGGAAGATTTCCAGAGGACTTCAGAGTGTGCCCTCAGCCCCCTGGGGTGCAGGATTATCAGCACCCCTGTCATGGGGGTGGGAAGAGGACCAAGGAAACGTCTGTAGATTCATGAGAACTGTGGCTCATTTCCAGCCCATTGAGGATAACGAAAAGAACAGAGATGTGAGTGGATCAGAATCATTCAACAGCCAAAGCAGCAAACTGCACTTTGCTTTTTGATTGTGAGTTGGGTGAAAATGACAAGCTCTCCCATGATGGGTGGTTACAGGTGTACAGATAGTGGCTGGCTCGAGGAAGTATTGCAGGTGAGCGGCTGGACAGTATTGCAGGATGGGCACAGGACTGGATCTTTCAGAGAATTTGTCAAGGTTTTGGACAAGGTGAACAAAGAACAGAAAATGAGCCTTTGATTTCTTCACTGAAGGACAGAGACCAGATTGTTCCTTGAGAGTCTTCCCATCCACCAGCCCCTCCCTCGACCCCATCATCGCCCTTCTCTCCAGAACCTCTGCTGCTGTGTGAGGATCCCACCCACGTCTGTCCCCATGAACCTGCTTTAGTATATGCACAGGGCTCTTCAGGACGGTTCGTCCTGCCTACGTCTGCTCCGCATCCACTCACTGGTTCTCCATAGTTACATACCATCGTCCCCTGTTCTGTGGCGAGTGCCACACAGAAGCCCAGTTCCAGAAATTGAGAAGGAATGGTGCCAAGGAGCCAGCAAAGCTCCTCCAAGGGATGTAGACTGTGGCCACATGCCTGCCCTCCGGGGAGGCTCCATCCTGCTTGTCAAACCTATCATGTCTCTGCCACCCCCAGACCCTCCACTTGGTCTTTCAGTCTCCTTGCATTTTATTGAGCCTCAAAATTTCCTTTGCTGTACTTGGTACCCCAAACTCTGCCTGTTAAACATATTTCTGACATGATGGAGATTGAGGTCTGACATTTAAGTTCACAAACTCATCCTGTGAAAAGTGCTAATTGCTGAATATCACTACTGTCGCCTTTGAAGTACTCTCCTTGGGAAGCTACACACCAACACCAGCTTGCCATCCACACTTCAAAGAAATGTTGGAGCTCTTTTTCTGGAAAGGCCACGAGAGCTGTCACATTGCCCTTCATGTCCTGAATGTCATCAAAAAGTCTTCAATATTTCCTTTATCTTCAAGAAAAGAAAAAGTCACCAGGACCCCTATCAGGTATGTAGGAAGGGTATTACAACAACAACACAGTTATTTGTTTACTGGCTAAAAACTCCCTCACCGACAGTGCCGTGTGAGCTGGTGCATTGTTGTGATGCAAGAGCCACACCTTTGTCATGTCAAGATTTTCAGTTAGTATTTTCTTAACTGTTTCCTATCCATGTTTACTTGGTCTGCTATGATTTTGACACATAATTCAACACATTTTTGCAAAGTTTTTGTCAGTTCTGCCCCCCTGACTTCTCTTCATCAGTGGTGCTTTCTCTCCCCTCAGGAAAACGTTTAATCCATTTGTATTTCCATTTGCTTCATGGCATTGTCCCCATAAACTTGGACTAACATGTCCCTGATTTCACTTCCATCCTTACCAAGTTTAACAAGAAACTTAGTATTTGTTCATTGCTCTAATTCAAGCTCCCACATTCTCATCACATGACAACAATAATGCACACCACTCAGCAAGACACCACCAAATGTCAATGGGAACACAACTGTGAGATGCAGATACACCAAGGTTAATGAACCCTTCCCTAGCTGTCTGTACAGTGCTGCCCAGCATGAGCACATGGCGGCAAGCTTTTGAACTTAATTGTAACTTACTGGCCTGATGGTCTTAATCACCTTCAATTATAAATTGGTCTCAGGGATGTTGTTTGTCCAAGAGGCTTTTGGTAACCATTTCTCAGAAGAAAGAGACTGTCTCTTGGCCCTTGCATTCTGCTTTGTCATCAAAGGATGGCTAGATGGAGAAGTCCTTCATAAATGGTGGCCTTGGTGGGAGGTGCAGAGCCTCATATTCTAGGTGGCTTCCCCTGACTCTCAGCTTCGTTTGCTATGTCGATCCTCTTGCAGTGTAGTGTTGACTACTCAGAAAATAGCAATGTGCCTACAGGTTTTCTTAGTTAGGGGGACACCAGCACAACCAGAGTGGGTTCTCTGACAACAGGACTGGGGACAAGGCCCATGGCCTTTTGAAGGAGGAGGTGCCAACTCCCCGAAGCAGTCACAGGTCCGCAGAAGGCTTATGCCTCCATGTCATGTGCCCTGAAATTTTTCCCACTTCACATTTCCAAGTTGAAAGGTTAATGATATGGAAGGGCCTAACTTACCCCGCCTGAAAGATTTAAGAGTTGTCCTCAGTGTCTTGAAGTTCTGCACAATTTTTAAATTAATTTTACACTTGGCAAATGTCATTGCTGGAAGATGTAGTCAGCTCTTGCTGCAAGTGCAAAGCTCTACACACCCTGCCTGGGCACATCAGCTTCCCAGCTCCCCACGTGGACCACCCACTCCCTGAGAAATGTGGTTGGACACCTGTGGCACAACCTAAGATGACTTAGTTTAAAGTTCAGTAAATCCAGCCGTTGCCATCCTGATGTCTATCAGAGTGAGTCTGTTCATGCAGATACCTGCCCTTGGCTGCGGTTCTCAGACTAGCTGCTTGCTTGCTTGCTCCCTTGCTCTGGAAGGATATCTAAGATGTGTACACAGTTCTGTGGAGAGGGGATTGCTGAAAAGTAAAATATGACTGCAAAGGGATTAGGAAGAGTGGGGATCAGTGGAGTGGCCTGGCTGGATGGCTCAAATATATGTGAATGAAGAATTCATTATGAAGTACCAGTCTGGCTTGATGATTAAGTGATGTAACATAGGAATTGCATAAAAGCGAGTAATTGTCTGATCCTGGGCTCACAGAGAGGTCCCTCGGAGATGCCTCTACTTGCACATTTAAAGTTCCAACAGTTATGGTTTTTCCTCCCTTTGGGCGGTACAGCAAACTTTTAATTCAAGTTGTGCTTCATTCTTTCATCAAAACTGTATCATTAATACATCACTAAATATTGTAGCTAAAATAATACTAATACATTTTTAAGAAGTGTCTTCAAACTTTCAAGGACCTCTGCTCTGCAGACATTTCTGGCTGTGCTTTCTTTGTGGTTCTGCTGTCTTACAAATCCCCCCCCCCCCTTCCCTCCAGGAAGGGAGAGTGTGAATCACCTCAAGAACAGGCCTCCAGCTTCTGCCTCCTGCCACCCCTGCAGCACCTGCCACGCCGCCACCTACAGCCAGTGTGGTGGGATGGCACCAGGGTGCCAGGAGCTCCTGTGTGCCTGGCTCACACACGTTGCAAGGCAAGTTGCAGGGACTGCGAGAAGCCACACGTGCTAAGTCCTCAGCTGAGTAAAAGACCCCAGAGGAGAGCAGACCCCAGACTCGGAGCCCTGGGCATCCCGTCAAGTGACCACCCACCCTGGGGTGGTGTCACTTGTCCTGGGTGTGCGAATCATCTCATAAATCTCTCTCTGAGCTTGAGACTTTTTCTTCTGGCTAAGGTGGAGAGTAGTGTTGACTCAGAGTGAGGTAGTGGTGCACAGCTCCGTTAAGAACAGCATGCAGGGGCCCCCGCCCGGCACTCCTTGGCCTCTGCTCTCCTTTATAGATGACACTTAGCCTCCTGGTCCCTTTTTGGCAGGCCTGAAAGATGGTTTTGGTTGAAAGGAACCAGCATTTAACAGTGAAGGGAGCAGTGCAAGGGTGGTCTGAGGGCTCCAGAATACAAACGCAAGCAGAGAGGATAGCAGAGGTCCTGGCCACACTGGGTTCCTCCTGCCAGGCCCCTGCCCGGCAGATCTGAGCCGTGTTCTCCAGACACCCCTCTGTGTGGGCTCTTAAGCAAAGTGAACAGGACAATGCTCTCCCTCACGCTGGGCAGAGGAGCTCCCCGCAGGTACCAGCATCAGGCTTTCTCAGAGGTCAAGATGGCTTTGGCTTGACTATTTCTTGATAAGAAAAAAATATCAGGTCCCCAGTGACTGCTTGTCAGTCGTCCCTCCTGCCTGGCACTGGCTCCTGCAGTGCCCGCTCTGCCCTCTGTTTCAGGTTCTCCAGCTCCAGCTGCTGTTCACACCCCTGTAGGGTCAGGCCTACAGCCTGGGCCCCTCCTCAAGATGACCCCTCTGGGCTCTAGTCCTGGGCCAGCTGCCAGGACCCCATGGAGTTCTCGATGGAGTCGACTTGGGGTAGAAGGCAGGTCCTCCATGCCCGTGCCCATCCCCTGAGCTTTCAAGGGCATCAGCTCCAATCACTGTTACAGCAGCTATGTAGGAAGCATCAACAACCCCATGTACAGATAAGGAAACTGAGGCCAAGGCAAGGCCAGCCACACAGGGAGACGGGTTCACACTGAGGTTCCACCGAAGCTCCTAATAGCACGGGGAGGAAGGAGGGACACCAGGGGAGACTGACCCCTGCTGAGATCCGACCGGCCAGGGCTGGGGCTCGCTGTGAGTGCCATGTCCCCCATCCCCCAGCCCACAGCCCTACTGTGCCTGCCACGTGGCCCAGACACGAGGACAGCCCTGCTGAGTGTCCTATCGTTAGCTTCACCTTCCCTCTCCCCTCTTCCAGGACACCGCACAGCCTCTGTAAATATGTCAACAGGATCAAACCAGCTAGCACAACGGTGGCCTAAAGAGAGGCCACACTCTAATGCTCTCATGGGGGACAGCACTGTGGTCCCTTTAATTCTCTGCCACATCCCATCTTTCTTGTCCCCCCCACGTCCCATACGCCCTACCTTCTGCTCCTATACCTCTTAGAAAGACACACACATTATTTACTTGGTGATAACACAGGTCAGAACTGTCTTCTAGGAAAAATGCACAGATATTATTTGCAAAGGCTAAGAAAGCAGGTGTTCTCAAGCTTATCTGAATATTTGGAGTAAATCCTTGTTTTGAAATGTAAATGCTTCTGCAGTCTGTGTAGTTAGAGATAAAGCAGGAACAATGAGTTAATCCTTGGTTTATGCACTTCATTATCAGAAGTCTGTGACCAGGCCAGCCACCTTCTCCAACATAATGGAGGTCACACCCAGGTAGATAACTCCCTGGCCCCCATAAATCCCATTTACTGGGCAGATTACATTGGACATAAACAGACCAGCGTATAAATGTTTTATATGTGCTTACATATGCAATATAGAAACAAGATTTCTTTAAATATTTATTCAATATTAAACATGTAGGGATTGTATAAAACTGTTTTATCATTCAGGCAAAAAGCAGGATTTCTTTTTTCTTCCTGGGGTGAAATTGAATGTATTCATCTCTGAGAAACATGATTTAATCTTTCAGAGTGGCAGTGGGAAGGAGTATGGAATCTCTTTGATTTTTTTTATCTTTAAATAATTGCAAGGGGGGGAAAAAAAAAGAAACTGCAATAATCTGCCCAGGTCTAGTAATTTAAATCCTATCAACATTCCTTTTTCTCTTCTAATGTCTTTCCAAAAATAAATAAACAAGCAAACACAGAAATAATTGTACCCCCAAGATACCAATATTATCACAAAAGCCAAAGGTTTTTCAGGGCGCTGGCATCAAAATCCTGCATGCTAGTTCAGAGGCCACAGCACACAGTTTGTAGCTAAGGCAATTATTAAATTATCCCATTCTGAACTCTTTCATTTGGCCATGATTCCAAGATGAAACCTCTGGGAAAGGGCGGTTTTATAATTGATTTCCCTCCCTTTTTATCTCTTCATGCCAGTCTACATTTCCTCGGAGTCTGTTTTCTCTGCCTTCTCTTCTGCCAGCCTCTTGTTTCTGCCTTTATTTCCCCATCGGATGAACACTTCAGCACCTGTCTGCTGTTCCTGGGCATTCTGCACAGCTGGCTCCCTAGGTGATGATCCTTTCCTTCCCCAGGGCAGAGGTGTGTGTCTTCTCTCTACTTATGATGCTCTGGATTCCAGGGGCTCTTCTTGGGCTGAGAGGGCAGCCAGCTTTCCAAGCTGTGTGTGCTGAGCGCTCAGGTCAGGAACTTCCCTCCCTTCCTCAGTCCTCTAGATCAGTGATTTTCAACCCGTGTGCCGCAGCTCACTGGTGTGCACAAGAGGATCTTAGCTATGCCTCAAAAATTTTTAAAGACCATTAATTCAATTATTTTCAAAATAATTTCAAAGCACAGTAAGTATATTCTTCTTACTCGTTTTTGTTTTGTTTTGATCACCGTAATTAAAGGGTGCCACGAGATTTTAAAAAGGTTGAAAAACACAAATCAGTATAAATAAAATAATTAAAGAACACCTGGAGAAAAAGTACCAGTTCTGTAAATTTCTAAGGTTGGCACGGAAGGGCATTTCTTTGGGAAAATTCAAACAAAAGCTTTTTCTCCCCTGCTCCTAATGGTCACCTTGGGCAGCAGGTCACCACTCTGTTTGCTGAAGACCAGGGCTGGGGGAGGAGAGGGGAGTTAAATCCTGACTATGAAGTGCACGTTCATACCGTCTCTCTGATGTTGCTCAGGGAGTATGTCAATTTGTTTTTTATTTAAATATTTAATTCTAACTTGAATCAGGAATGATGCAAGGCAGGCCTTATGCTGCAGCTTCTCCTGGCTACTACGGATGGCCTTAGGTAATTCCAGAAAGATGCGCAAAGTCTTATTTTATTTATCACCAAAGCAGCAGCATTAAAATTAGAATAGATGCCTAGAACTATGTGTCTCTGACACATACCCAGCACAAGTGGATGTCAACACGGACGCTGAGTCCTGGAACCTCCTTGTTTTTAAAAGCAAATCTTCTCTGCACATATCTTATGGGAGTCAAGGTTGTAGCCCTCAGGAGAAAACATGAAAACATCAAGATGCATTTTTGAGTCAGATGCTATCTGCATGGAAAACCAGCACCATCTCTGGGACTGTGTGAACTCACTGTTTCTTGGGAACACTGGTGTACTTTTAGGTTGCCTTGATCATTTGAACTTACTGGGTCACTTACTAGGAAGGGTTAAACATGTATCTGCCGGACCTTGAGAACTCTGGCCGACCAACTACGTATTCTATAGGGGGATTCCTTAGCAGAAAAGGTCAATGTCCAGATTCAGGACCGTTGGCTGTCTCTGTAGCAAAGGTTTGGCTTGGTTTTGAGGGAAAGTCAGCAGAAACAAACATTCATTGGCCACTTGCTGCATGCTGGGTGTGGTGCTAGGCACTTTGCACAAAGATGGACAAATCAAAACCACCCTGAGATGTCACCTAACCCCAGTGAGAATGTCCCACATCACAAACTCTCAAAACTATAGATGCTGGCATGGATGTGGAGGAAAGGGAACACTTTTGTACTGCTGGTGGGAATGCAGGCTAGTACACTCCTTTTGGAAGGAAGTTTGGAGAACACACAGGGATCTAAAAATAAGTCCTTATTTTTAATGGATTCAAATTCATCAATTTAGCTGTACAACATGTACTCATGGAGTTGTGTTGCAGAAGTATTTTTCTAATCCAAGTCA
>CAUYPK010009409.1:0-25155 GCA_963574355.1 Loris lydekkerianus
TTTTTGGTCTTCTGTATATATACCTAGTAGAGGAATTGTAGGATCGAATGACAGGTCTAATTTTAGATCTCTAAGTGTTCTCCAAACATCTTTCCCAAAGGAATGTATTAGTTTGCATTCCCACCAGCAGTGTAGAAGTGTTCCCTTTTCTCCAAATCCACACTAACATCTCTGGTTTTTGGATTTTGTGATGTGGGCTAATCTTACTGGAGTTAGATAATATCTCAAAGTAGTTTTGATTTACATTTCTCTGATGATTAAGAACGATGAGCATTTTTTCATGTGTCTGTAGGTTGTGCACCTGTCTTCTTCACAGAAGTTTCTCTTCAAGTTTCTTGCCCACCCTGAAATGGGATCACTTGTTCTTTTCTTGCTAATATGTTTGAGTTATCTGTGGATTCTGGTTATTAAACCTTTGTCGGAGACAAAAGCTACAAATATCTTCTCCCGTTCTGAAGGCTGTCTGCTTACTTTACTTACTGTGTTCTTGGCTGTGCAGTAGCTTTTTAGTTTGATCAGGTCCCAATAGTTATTTTTGGTGAGTAATTGGTGGGACCACACCTACAATGCATCTTACAAGGGTACATGTGAAATTTACTAGGTGTAGAATATAAATGTCTTAACACAATAACTAAGAAAATGCTGTGAAGGCTAAGTTAACTAGTTTGATGAAAACATTTCAAATTGTATATAAAACCAGCACATTGTTCCTCATGATTGCATTAATGTACACAGGTATGATTTAATAAAAAAAAAAAAAAAGAAGACATGTGAATGGCTAATACGAAAAAATGTTCCTCATCTCTAATCATCAGAGAAATGAAAATCAAAACTACACCTAGATGTCATTTAACCCCAGTGAGAATGTCCTACATCACCAAGTCTCAATGCAGATGCTGTTGCAGATATAGAGGAACTACCTGTATGAAATAAGGCATCAGGACTGATGCTTTCACAGTAGATGCCTTAAAACTTCCAAAACCATATACCTGTAATGTAAAATAAATATTTCAGAGAATAAAAATAAATACTTCCTAAGGTATTTTGTAAAGGCGAAAAGCACTAATACTTAATCCTACTAAAGATATACTAAATTAAAAAAATGAAAAGTGAAAGAAAAGAAGAAAAACTGCAGACAATTTTTGTCAAAGGATAATAATTTAAAACTCTTAGATAATATATTACCAACCAGACTGTAATAAATCATTAAGACAATAAGACATGAACCAAATATATTTTAAACATGAAATGCAAAACTTTTGTTACCTTTTATAGAACAGCAAATCTACAGTCATATTAAGTTCTAGGATAAATACTTGTAAAAATTATTATCTCCAGCACACTCATTCTTGCTTTTCTCTCTTCCCTGAACATACTTGAACTGAATACATATTGATCATGTCCACCTCAACTTGTTCCATTAGACTGATTCACACTTTGGTGTGAGGTACTTCTCAAGAAAGTAATTCCATTGCAAAATCAAGTAAATGACAAGGAAGAGATATCAAAGCTGAAAATTAGAAATTCCTGAAAAACAGATTTGAGGTTGAAGTTCCCAGGGGGTCTCAAGTTACATTGTTCATGGATGTCTTAACATTCTAATTGAAAGGCTAAGTTCCCTGATTTATGCTGGTATTTTTGTTGTTGTTCTTTATTAAATCATAACTGTGTACATAAATGCATTTATGGTGTACAATGTGCTGTTTTGATATACAATGTAGAATGCTTACATCTAACTGATTAACATAACCATCTCTTCACTTACTTATTTTTTTGTGGTAAGACATTTATACTCTATTCTTAGTAGTTTTGAAATGTATCATGGCATTTGCACATTAGGTAAGGTCCCCCCAAATACCATCCCTCTTCTCAGCCTACCCTTTTTCCCTCCCCTCCTGCTTCCACTTCCCTTCTTTTTTGGAGTTGTTTTACCGTTCCTATGAATGTGTAGGTGATCATATACAGATTTCATAATAGGATTGAGTACTTTGGATATTTTTTTCCCATTCTTGAAATACTTTACTAAGAAGAATATGTTTCAGCTCCATCCAGATAAATAAAAGATGTGAAGTCTCCATCTTTTTTATGGCTGCATAATATTCCAAGGTATACATATACCACAATTTGTTAATCCATTGATGTGTCAATGGGCATTTGGGCTGCTTCCATGACTTGGCAATTATTAATTTGGCTGCAATAAATATTTTGGATCAATTGTCTTTGTTGTAAAATGATTTTTGATCATCTGATCTGTATCAAACTGTAGGTCCACTTTTAGTTCCTTGGGTATTCTACAAACTTCTTTCCAAATCCACAGAGATCTTTTCAAATCTCTCATTCTGAAGGCTGTCTGTTGGCTTTACTTACTGTGTTGTTGGCTGTGCAGAAGTTTTTTAGTTTGATTAGATCCCAGTAATATATTTTTGGTGTTGCTTCAATTGCCAAGGGGGTGGTTCTCATAAAAAATTCTCCCAGGCCAATTTCTTCAAGCATTTTCCCTGTACTCTCTACTAATAATTTTATAGTTTCATGTCTTAAATCTTTCATCCAGTGAGAATCAATCTTTGTTAATGGTGAGAGATGAGGGTCCAGTTTCATTCCTCTACAGGTCACCAGCCAGTTCACCCAGTACCATTTGTTTCATACAAAATCTTTTCCCAAGTGATTGTTTTTGATAGGCTTATCAAGGATAAAATGATCATAAGTGGCTGGATTCATTTCTTGGTTCTCTATTCTGTTCCATACATCAACGTCTCTATTTTTGTACAAGGCTGTTTTGACCACTATAGATTTATAGTATAGCCTGGAGTCTGGTAATGTGATACCTCCTGATTTGTTTTTATTTCTGAGTAATATATTGGCTACTAGAGGTTTTTTTCTGATTCCATATAAAATGAAGCACTATTTATTCAAGCTTTTTAAAGTATAAGAATCGTGCTTTAATAGGGATTATATTAAATCTATAGATTGCTTTGGGTAGTATAACTTTAGTATTTCAAAAGCATTAAAAGGTTATAGTTTATCATCCACCAAACACCTTTAAAAGTGTCTGTCTTCTTTTCTTCATTTCTTCTATGCCTTTTAGCTCCTAAAAGGTATTCTTAACTGCAAGAAACTATGGCTTCATGAACTCTTCTAGTTCTTTCTTCCCTGTGCCACAGCAATTGTGCCGCCTGTCTTGTGGTTGTAAAGTAAAAAATATACAGTTAAAATGGAATTTCATATAAATGATTATAATGTTTTGGTATACCTAAGTCCTATGCAATATTTGGGACAAAAGCACACTAAAGTTTTTTTTGTTATTTACTTGAAATTCTAATTTTACTGGGTGTCTTGGGGGTTTTTTGGTTTGGTTTGGTTTTTTGGTAAATACAGTGAGCCTAATCTGTACTTGAATGATCAGTAGCCTAGCTCTCACCCATTGGTCAAATTGTACCAAGTGATGTCCAGAGAACCTGGAGGCTTTATATCCGCAATTTGCTCTTGCTCTCGATGGAAGCAAAGGCATAACATATTTTTCAAGGTGTACTTTCTCTCTATGTTTTTCTATAAGACTTTATTTTTGAGCAGTTTATAATCATCTCAAAATAAACTGGAAAGTACAAATTTTCCATATGCCCCAATGCCCTGTTGCATACATAGCCTCTCCCTTTATCTATATCCTGAACAGATTGGGACATTTAGTACAAATGATAAACCTACAGCATTATCACCTAAACGGTATACTTTACATTAGTGTTTACTCTTGATGTTGTACATTCTATGAATTTGAACAAATGCATAATTATATGTATCCACCATTACAGTATTATATGGAATAGTTTCACTGTCCTAAAAATCTTCTGTGCTACTCTCTCCTTTTTTTAATAACAGAGAATCCACATGGAGAATTTCTGGAGAATGGAATTCTTCAGCTCATTATACATCATTGAAGTTGGACTTATAAGGTTTATAGAAAGGTCCCACACAGGGATCTATCTGCAAGAGAACTAAGGTTAAAAGAACCCCAAATTTGGCCAGATATGAATACTACCTACAAGGTAATATGAAAGAATTATCATTACATTTTTAGGTGTGATAATGGTTTCTTGGTTATGTTTTACAGAAGATCTTTCTAGAAATCTTATGAGTCCAACTTCAATGAAGAAATATCATTACATTTTTAGATGTGATAATGGTTTCTTGATTATGTCTTACAGAAGGAACACTCATCTTTTAGAGATACATACTTGATTATTTATAAATAAAATGGTTTGGTATCTAAGATTTGCTTTAAAATAATCCAGTGGAGGAAAACAATGAGTACATAGGGAGTTGTCATATAATTTTCTCTACTTTAGTATATCTTATATTTTCCATAATAAAAGATATTTAAAAATAAAGCCAATTTATCACCTATATAGGATTTTCCTTAGAAGAAGGTACTGGAAACAAACCTGTATCACTTTAGAGCCCTGAACAGAAGAAGCTGCCCTAAGGAAAACTTGAGAACAGTGGCTGATCTGAAACCCAAGTCAATACTTCCTGTGGCCATTTTAGTTGAACAGGATTCTAATTTATTTGATCCTTGAGTCTACAAAATGGACTTTACAGTAGTCAGTCAGAAGGTTGCATGAGAAAAAACCCTCCTGCCAGTGTTCACATATAGATAGGAAAATATGGATGAAAGGCTCAGTGGGTAGAACCTATTAATGCCAGAGCCCCTGGGCACCACTGTGTTTCTCCCAAAGTGTCTGTGTAGAAACAGTTTCTCATCAGAAGTGGTATTGCACTAGAATCCTAAATTGCATTTCTGCCACCTTAGTCCTCTATTTTTAGGATGGAAAATCTTTTTTTCATGGCGAACATCCAGGGGAAGAAGCAAATCCTGACAGCAGCAGAGACAGTTGTTGTCCTGAATAAAATGTACCTTAAAACATTACATGGGCTGCATACAGAAACCTCTCTCCTCAACTGCACAGGCAAACTTCGTTTCATCTGTCTTTAGCCTCCTTTCTTCACTTTGCTTAGCCAACCCTTACCCCCATCCCCACAGACAGTTCTTACAGAATGAAAGAAACTCCAACTAAAGGAGAAAAAAAATCAATCCAATTAAGCCCAAATCCAATGCATTAGGTTATTTTCTTCATTAAATATGGAATTTCATAAAATGCAAATGCATTCAAAATACTGCTGTTTATAGACATAGTGTTAGTAGGCAGGGATTTGTTTTCATCCAATTCAATTATGATATTTATTTAATAACACCTACATGCCAGACACTGAGTTCTGGAGTATTTTTGGAACACATACATATATATATAGGATAACTATCTTCTTGACATATATGCTGCCAGAAATATTGAAAATTACCAGAAGTCTTCTATAGCTTGTATCAAAAGGGTAATTGGACCTTACTTGTTTTGCTGAGTATCACCTCATTGTGAATAGACATGGAAGCCTTGTTAGTAGCTTTGGTAGGTTTGTCAGATTCTTGGCAAACTTTTTTATGCTTATGGCCACACACTGTCAAAAATCCCTGGATAACAAATGAAATGTTGATATATCGGATTATTTGGTCCATCAACCAAATAATATATCTGGAAGGCACACACCATGATGATGAGAGCACAGCCCCTGGAATGTTGCATATCTAAGCTGGAATTCCTATTCTAAATCACTAGATGTTTGACCTCAGACAAAGTTACTTAACCCTGATGAATCTCAGTTCGGTTATCAGCACAAGTGGAGCAATTGTTAAAATTGTTTGATTGATCAAATTGTTTGACAGATATCTACATAAATGTTGCTTCTGCTTAGAAATTTTTCTTATCTGTTCTATCTCTTAGTAATAGCTGTGTACTACATTACAAGCCTAGGATAAAATAGTATATACGTGTGTGTGTGTGTGTGTGTGTGTGTGTACATATATAGATACATATATACAGAGGGTATCAAAAAATGTATAGACATTTTAAGAAAGGAAGAAAAAGTATTAAAACTGTAATACTCAACGTATACTGATAACATTTGTTATTATATATACATATATATGTATGTATTTTGTATCTCTTGTAATTTCAGAAGTCAAATGTGACTTGGGTATTACAATTTTAGTATAGTTCTCTCCTTTCATAAAATGTGTATACACTTGGGGCAGCACCTGTGGCTCAAAGGATTAGGGCGCCGGCCCCATATGCCGGAGGTGGCGGGTTCAAACCCAGCCCCAGCCAAAAACTGCAAAAAAAAAAAAAAAAAAAAAAGTGTATACACTTTTTGCACCCTCTCTATACATAACCATATTATAGGAATTTGGAAAATAGAAAATAGAATAACACATAATTCCAATGATATCATGTAATCATTGTTGCCATCTGATAAAATTTAGATGTGTATTTTAAGTGCATATTTATAAACTTTGTAGTAATTGTGCAGATATTATTTTGTATCCCTCAATATTTTTAACTTTAAAAGTCAAAACGACTCTGAGTATCCATATGGTCCACTTCCAAGTCCTCTTCTATATACTTCAGGGATATTTTTACTGGGATAACACCACTCCTCATTTCTAGTAGCTCCCACCTGGCCTTTTAATCTGCAAATCTTGTATGTATCCTTGATACTGGAGAATGCTACCACTACCACCAAAAATTGCTTACTTTAGGAAGACCTAGTGTATCATACCATTGCACCAATGACTATATTTCAAAACTCATGAATTCCAAAGACACTTGTTACCATTACTGCTACAAAAATACCAGCATTACTACCACCCAGGTGCTTTGCACCAAGCCAATCCTAGTTTTTTCAAAGCACCTTATAGAACAGGCAAATTAGGGCCACAGACACATTGTTGAAAGTAAACCATCTTACAAGTCATCTTCTTATCTATTTATCACTGCAATGGCCTCACTGCTACTTTGCAGTAACTTTCCATGTTTTGGAGAAAGACAAAATGTATCCCCTAGAGTTAAGATCCGAGATGATTGTCAAAACTACATCTATAGTCCAAATGTTTTATTTTATACTCACACACTCTCAAATGGCTACTAATACAAAAGCATAATCACAGTGCAGGAGCGGTTTTCAGGACCCAAACATTTTGTGCTGTAAGCACCCTCTCCTCTCAAAGGGGAATACAGGTTCAAATGCTGAACTTGGATTGCTGGCTCATCTTCCATGACGAATTTCACTTTATGTGAACTTGTTCTTTGTTACTGCCCACTAATATCACTTGCAACAATCTTATCTAAAATGTCAAAGATGTCCTAATAAAATTGTACCTCAAAAGGGAAAGGCATTGGAGTCAACACCTCTTCTTTTTTATCATGGTAAAATATACATCATATAAAATTTACTGTTGTTCACCTTTAAGAAACCATAATTATGTTCATATTGTTGTACACCCATTCCCACTATGCAACTTCAGAACCTTTTTATTTTAATAAACTGAAACTCTATGCCTATTATACAACTCCCCATTTCGTCCTGCCTAATCCTCATATAACCACTCGAATCCATGCATTTGAATAATAAGCTATTCATTTTTGTATCTGGTTTCTTTAACTTAGCATAATATCTTCAAGGTACATCCATGTTATAAGGTGTGTCAGAATTTCCTTCCTTTTAAGGCTGAATAATAACTCACTGTATGGACAGACTACATTTTATTCATTCATTCATTGATGGACATTTGAATTTTTCCTTCTTTTGGCTGTTGTAAATAATGCTGCTATGATCACTGGTATACAACTAGCCACTCCACTTTTTGCTTTCAGTTCCTTGGGGTATATACCAAGGAGTAGAAATGCTGGATCGTATGGTCATCTTATGTTTAATTTTTTTGAGATCCATTCCTTCTTTTGTAGAACTTATGTTGCTCCCTGTGCAAATTTGCCTATATTTTACCAAGAAAGCATATATTTTCATACACCAAAGGGTATGGAGATAAAGTGGTCTTTATTCCCAAATTTGTCCTATTATATATAAATAATAGTTTCATTCTTTAAAAATTTAGTTTGAAGGATACGTTTTCCAAGAAACCTTTCCCTGCCATTGCCAGCTTCATTAGTTACTTCTCTTTTGTGTGCTTCTATAGAACCCTAGGAAGTCTCCATATTATGACTTACCAGGTTGAACCATGGAACCTCTAACTTATCTGCCTTCTCCTCCATTTGATCATTGGCTCTGTCAAGACAAGGATTTTTCCTATTTAGCCTTGCAGTCTCAGTTTCTAACATACATATCACCTAACACATAATGGGTTTTTAGGAAATGACAAGCTCTACTCTACAATCCCAAGCATTCACTTGTTTTGCCTTTACACTCACCTCCCTGTAATTAATTATCTGTTTTTACACAATTGTTTTCTAGACGTGTTCCATTTAAGAGATTTCTGCATTACCAATATTTTTCTTACCCTTACATCTGTCCTAGAACATCAAGAAACATTTTTGGGACAATTTGTCCTAATCTGTAAAGGCTATGTCTGGACACTTCTAAAAAATGATCAATTAGTGACTTATTCAAATGTAAAACGTGGCCATGTTAATACTATATATTTTGAGTTTCTAATTTTAGAAAACATAATATACTCTATTTTAATGACATCCTATTTTCATGTCTGAGATCCTATTTTCACTGCCTCTCAAGCTGTTAGACTCATGGATACAAGGTTAGACTTGTTTTATTTTATTTCACGAGTGAAGATGAAAATTGACAGCTCTATTCATATTAACTGCATTCATAGGAAATTCTGGGAAAAGGAGTAACAAAGCAACTCACTCCCTACACCATGTTGCCATCAACGGCCCATGTATTTATCACGTGTTCCTCCAGCAGTGTATAATTAGGAAAGCAGTACCAGAAGAAGAATGGAATAGCTCTGCATTATTCCTGAGTTAATGTGCAAAATTCTTGGTGAGTTTCTTCATTTGTCAAATTTCTTGGAACACAATAGCCACAATATTTTCAGGGGCCACGAAGTCCCTCCAGAGAAGTAAGAGT
The DNA here is from genome assembly GCA_963574355.1 of Loris lydekkerianus. Lineage (NCBI taxonomy): Eukaryota > Metazoa > Chordata > Mammalia > Primates > Lorisidae > Loris > Loris lydekkerianus. Next base: position 8,986 of record CAUYPK010009409.1, read on the forward strand.
CACATAGACACTGAATTCCAAGGACTTGTGGCCAGATAGAAATGAGATAGAGCAGGGAAATGTAGTTTGAAATACATTAATACAAACATGCTGATGTTTTTGAGTATATATAAGATAGCATTAAATCTATATGTAGGAGTAATTAGTTACCATATAACGTTTTCTCATCAAGAATCCACACTCCATGACAGCTTCATGAGCATTTAGTAATTGAAGGAGCCTAAATCAGGGGTCTACACTCTGAAGTGGGGTATAGTAAGTGTTTTCCAAAGTGTTATACACACCTATGTTGGAGACAGTTGGCAGAAAAGGTATTAGGAAAATATCATTGGCAACAATGAGTGTTGTCCAAAATATGTGATTGAATAGATAGTTGTAGAATCACTCTTCCTTGAACAAAGAGTAGTAACCCTTCTAAGATATCATCCTAAGTCCTGAACCAACCCCCTTTGCTTCAGAGTCTGGCTACAAATGGAGGACCCTGATGTGTGACGTGATTAGAAGTTGGCAGTTCCTATTGTCAGGATGTGTCGTACTGGTCTTGGAAAATACTTTTATGCAAAGAAATTGATAAAGTTCCTGAAGTTTCAATCAGGAGGGAAAATTCATACTAGTACTTTGAACACAGATAATTTAACATAAAGAATTATAAATTAGGGACAGGTGCGGTCTGTAATCCTAGCACTCTGGGAGACCAAGGAGGGTAGATTGCTTGAGCTCTGGAGTTCGAGATTAGCCTGAGCTAAAGGGAGACCCTGTCTTTAACAACAACAACAACAACAACAATAACAAAAATAGCTGGGCATTGTGCCACGTGCCTGTAGTCCCAGTTACTTGGGAGACTGAGGCAAGAGGATCTCTTGAGCCCAAGAGTTTGAGTTTGCTATGAGCTATAATGCCATAGCACTCCACCGAGGGTGACAAAGTGAGACTCTATCTCAAAAAAATATATATTATAAATTAGGTAAAAATCAGTTAACTACTAAAAGGGGTAAAAGAGAATTCCAAAGCATACAAAGGTAGCTAATACTGAAAGTACCTACCAGGGCTGGGGCTAAGAAAACAGTGAATAAGAAAGAACTGAGAAATTTAAGGAAAGAGTCCCTGAAAGGCTGAGATTCAGATTTCTGAAGAAAGGTAGTGACTTCCACAGAGACAGGCGTCACTATGTGATAATGATAAAACCTAGTGGGGTCACTTACTAGAGAACTGTGAAAGCTGCAGTTACTGTGGTGACAAAGAAGCTCTCCACAGAAGGTGCCTGCCACTGAAGCATAAGAGCAGCCTGCTGCTCTAGAGATGAAGAAAGTCGCCATAGAGCACGCGCTGCTGACCTGTGAAGGTTGGTGGGACTCCACATACACTGGTCTGCTTGCTGCCACATGGAACATAGCACAATGGAAGAAGAGACAGTCTCTTCTTCCATCTCTGACCTCATGATTTCCCTTTTGTGTACTTGATTGGCAGAGCTTGACATGGACCAGGTAGAACAGGAAAAATGTAGTCTGCAAGGAATGGGTAGCAGGACCATTTGGCCATATTTATTAATTAATGCTTCTTCATTCCTCAGACTTGCCTTCTCTGCCATGTAACACTAGGTAGAAGAATTAAGAAGACTCCAATATTTTCCAAAACAACCTGATAGTTGTTGAATTGCTAAATTCATTTTAGTAGTCGAACTACAAATTTAGTTGAACTACTAAATTAGTCGTTGAACTACTAAATTGCCTTGTGTCAGTTTCAGCACCTTAGCTCAGATCTCAGCAACTGCCTGCAAGTTGCATGAATTTGTGCCAGATATTTAACCACTCTGAGGCTTAGCGTTCACAAGAGTGTAATGAAGATTTATAGTAGTTCCTGCCACACAGACTATATAAAAATATAATGAGAAGTGCCAATACCTGAAACTTTACATTGCATTATTCCATTTATATGAAATTCTTAAAAATGATATAATTATAGAAATGTAAAACAGATTGGTGGTTCCAAGGGTTGGGATCTTGAGGAAAGTGTGTATAGATATACTAGGGCAACATGAGAAATCCTTATGGTGATTAAAATGTCTATCTCGATTGTATCAATGTCATTATCCTGGGTTGTAATATTGTCTTATAGTTTTGCGAGATGATGATATTGGGGTAAACTGGGCAAAGGATACACAAAATGTCTCCATATAATTCCTTACAACTGCATGTGAGTCTGCAGTTAGCACAAAAAGTGTAATTAAAAAAACTTTGGCTCTGTTAAAGACCTTGTTAAGAGAATGAAAAAATCAATATCAGACTTAAAGGAAATTTCTTATCAAATAAAGAACTTGTATCCACAATATATAAAAAACTCTTAAACCTTAAAATAAGAAAACAAACAACCTGATCAAAAAAGTGACAAAAATATGTAAACAGAAAATTCACAAAAGAAGATACGTGAACAGCAAATAAGCATATGAAAAAAATGCCCTAAATCATTAGTCATCAGAGAAACTGAAATTAAAACCACAATGAAAGTACATACATATGCTGTATTAAAATGATTAAAGTAAATAAACTCGATAATACCAAATGTTCCTAAGAACGCAGAACAATAGAACACCTTATTCATTCCTGGCGGTAATGGAAAATTTTTCATCCACTCTGGAAAACAATTTTTAGTTTCTTACGAAGCTAAATATGAACTTAGTAATCTCACTCCTGATATTTAGCCAAGTGAATTGAAAATGTATGTTTATATAAAAACATTGATGTAAACATATATAGCAGCTTTATTCACTGGTGTCCCAAACTGAAAATAAGCAAGATATACTTCAAACAGGGAATGGATGCAAAACTAAGGGACATACATACAGTGGAATACTATTTAGCAATTTTAATAGAATAAACTATTGATTCATTCAACATGGCTGCATTTTAAATTCATTTTGCTAAGTGAAAGAAGTTACTTTCAAATGTCATGCCAAACTATAGGGAAAAAAATAAATCAAAGATGACAGGGGTTTGGAGGGGTTAGAGAGATTGACTATAAAGGGACCACATAAATTAACATTTAGCATGATGGAATGGTTCCGTATTGTACTATAGTGGTGTATACATAATGCTATGCATTTGTAAAACCCACAGAACTCTATACTTCAAAGAAGAAACATAACTGTATGAATCATTTGAATAGAAAACAACCAGGATGTTAGGGATTACAAGATTTAATGCAAACTAGGACAGATGAATTTAACTTTAATATAAATATATGACATAACTTCACTGAAAAGGGTTGGAAAAATATGGAGCTGAACAGATATAAGAGTAAATGCAAAAGGTGTTAATCCATACAAAACATGCACTACTTAGAATTTTTTTCTTTAGGAGGCATTGGTTAGCAATTCTTAAACTTTTTAAATACAGTGGAACCTCTGCAAGTTGACCACTCAAAGGCCTGTAACAAACTGGTCAACATACAGCAGTGGTCAACATAAGGTACTAAGACTATTGTAGTGATATTTACATGTGGTGCATGTCTGGTCTATGAACATCGGGTCAACTTAAGGAAATGGTCAGTGTAGGGGAGTGGTCAGTTATGGAGGTTCTACTGTACATTGCACATAATGGGAGCCAGATTCCTCACCATCAGAAAAAGCAGTTATAAATAAACAAGAGAGGAAGGCTAGAATGAACACTGCAGTGATGAATTACAGTTGGTATTATTATTTTTTCATATATCTAAGATATACAATATGATGTTCTTACGTGCATAAGCATGATGAAATGATTATTACTGTCAAGCAAGTTAACATATCTATCATCTCATTCAGTTACCTTTTTGTGGTAAAAGTACCTAAAATCTATTTTCTTAGCAAATTACTAGTATACAGTACAATATTATTAATTATTTTCCTGCGCTATATATTGGATGTCTAGGCTTAATTATCCTACATGGTTAAAACCTTGTACTCTTTGATCACCATCTCCTCATTTCCCCCCACCCTCAGTAACCATTTTTCTACTCTCTACTTCTGTGTATTCAATTTTTCATATTTTGTTTGTTGGTTTGTTTGTTCAGATTCCACATATAAGTGAGGTTATTCACTATTTCCCTTTCTGTGTCTGGCTTATTTCACATAGTGCCCTCTCTGTTCACCCATGTTATCACAAATGGCAGGATCTCTTTTATTAAGGCTGAATAATATTCTATCGCATGTGTGTTTGTGTAACAATTTTTATCCATTCATTCATTGACAGACAGACACTTGGATTGTTGCCAGACCTTGGCTATTGCAAATTTCTTTACGAAGTGGTGATTTCATTTCTTTTGGGCATATACCTAGAGGAGGGATTGCTATGTCATATGGAAGTTCTATTTTAAATTTCTTTAGGAAACTTTATATTGTTTTCCACAAAGACTGCACCAGTCTACACTTCCACAAAAAGTGTACAAGTTTCCCTTCCCCCCACACTATCACCAACACTTGTCATCTCTTGTCTACTTGATAATAGCCATTCTAACAAGTACAAGGTGATAGCTCACTGTGGTTGTGACTTGCATTTCCTTTGTGGTTAGTGATGTTGAGCACCTTTTCATATATCTACTTACTGACCATTTGAATTTTTTCTTTGTAGAAGTGTCTATTCAGATCTTTGTTTCCTCAGTCTCAATGCCATTGATATTTTGGGCCACATGCTTCTTCATTGTGGGAAGTTCTGTCCCTTACCTCACAGAATGTTTAGCAGCATTCCTGGCCTCTACCCACTAGATGCCAGCAGCAGCTTCACAATTAACAAAAATGTCTCCAGACATTGCCAAATGTCCCTTAGGAAGTGGAAAAACACACTGTATTGAGAACCACAGACAGATAAAGAAATAAATATAGATGCTTGTGCACACATATGTTAATATTTATACACATACTCTGCCCACTGAAAGAGCATAGAAACAATAATAGTCCAGCAGCAATAAGCACAATAAAAACCCATATGTTGGTTTCCAAATATCTTTCCTAGAGGAAACCCTTAGCCTTCTTCAAGGCCATCCTTGAAGAAATGGCCAAATCTAGGGCTAGACCATGAAAAGTAAGACACGGCAATTGGGTATTTTATAGTGCTAGAAGGTAAGGAAGTACTTTAAAAATAATATAAAAAAGATGTGTGTATGTGAAAATTACACAGATGCCTTTCTGAAAGAGCCCCCAGTAATCAATTTGTGCCACAAATAAATAACAATAATATTTTGCATCTCAAATAATAAAATAAATGTCAATGAGTCCATATGGATATTAATAAATACTTGATTGAATAAACAAATAAGTGGGGAGAAGGGACACATTTTCTGTAAAGAATTCCAATTATTTAATATATGATGGAACGTAGTAAATGGAAAACCATCATTAGAACACTACAGTAATAATTACTGCAAGCAAAGTCAATAGATGAATGCAAAAATTTGTGACATAAAAACAGGAGAAACAGGCTATTTACACAGCCTCAAAGTATCTTCTCCCCAAATTCATTAATTACTACAGGAGTTTCCACATATGTAAACAAATTTTTTTATATCCTTCCTTCTTCAAAGTGAAGCTTAATTTCTCTTTTCTGAATATGGGCTGTGCTTTGGTGACTCATTTCTAACCAAAAGAGTACGAAAAAGGAAAAATAATTACTTTACAATGAAGAATCCTATCTTAACCAAATGATCAATGATTACATTACCAGTTATAAAGTAAGTTTATAGCATCTGCCCTAGATATGAAATGACGAGAAAGGGACCTCATCTCTGCTGTATTCTTTCCAAAAATCCACAACCTCAGTGGTGTAATCATTAGAACATGTCAGCTAAATGCCAGTTAAGATATTCACCAATTTTCTGAGCACTACTTTTCATGAAAAAAGAGGATGAAAGAGAATATGTCACAGATTGCAGGCTACTAAGGAGACACAATGGTTAAATGCAATGGGCTACAAGCAATTGAATCCTAGAACAGAAAAAAAGGATATTCGTGGAAAAACTGGTGAAATTAAAACAAAATCAGTCTTTATAGTCTTTGGTATTATACTAATGTTAGTTTCTCAGTTCTAGTACATATATATGTGTGTGTGTATATATATATATATATATATATATATATATATGTTCCATCATATATATATATATATACATATATATATATAATCAAGACATATGTACATATGTACATAATCCAGACATATATATGTATATATATATGTCCTAATTATGATATATATACACATATATATATATACATATATATATGTGTATATAAATATGTCTTGATTATGTACAATGTCCACATTAGAGGACATTAGGGGAAACACTAATATTTTTAAAACTTTCCTAAAAAACTAAGATGATCTCATAATATTTTAAATTTTTATTTCAAAATTGCTGGTAAGATAGAACTACATATGATTGAATGAGAAAATGGATGAAAATAATAGAAAAATTAAGATTCATTGACATTTAATAAAAAGAGAGATGACTATTAGCAGTATATTCACACTTCAACAGCTTGAGATGAATGATAAATTGTTGAATTGTTAAAATGTGTCAAAAGCTTGACAGCAAAATGCGTTATCCTGTAAATCACTGAGCGTGCAAATGTTCTTATTTTTTTAGGAATAATTTGAGTTCAAAATCATATTCATAGAAATTGCATGTTTTGCGATAAAATGAACACTTTTGACCATATTTTTCATGAGGGAATGTTACCTGAATATTCTCATTTCAATATTTGACTGCATAACCATCCTTTAATTGTAAATAAAGGCATGAGTAAACATGTTTGCTAAGAATGAGTTTCAAACTTAGAGTGATCGCAAATCAGAGAGCTCTCCAAAATTTGCAAAATGATTCTCAGTTGATCTAAGAGCTATGTAAAACAGTATGCAATTTTCAATAGTTTCTTCCCAATGGAATCATTGTAAAAAGTGGTTGCCATTGAACATCCGTGGGTACTCCACCCATATCCCTTCATACATATACATGCACACCCTCACATGCCACCACTATATGAGTCACAGAATGGCTGGTGGCTCAGATTCATGTCATCATTCATCCAGGACATGCAGGATAAAAATAGACAAATTGCAATTCCTGGATGGAAAAAAATAAGGATCATGAAAGAAGGGCAACTGAAAATTATAAGGATAAGACTGTTGCTTGGGTAAAAGGAAAAAGGAACTAGATGTTTAAATCACAAAGAAGTAGTAACTGATGTTGAGACATTTTGATGAATAATATACTTAAAATACTCTTGCCTCATAATCTCGTAATAGACTTATACTTTTATAATCTGGATCCCCACAGCTATGAACATAAAAAATACACTTAAGATCACTATTTAGCCTCATTTTGCTTCACCCATTCTCACCATGCCATGTACAAGTCAAATAAAATCTTATCACTTCGCAAACGTTCCAGGCTCTTTCACAATTCCATGATTTTTACCCATGCTAGTCCATCCACTTGAAATCCCATTTCCTCCCATCTGTGTAGCATCCTTAAAGACAAGCAGTTGGTTTTTCCTTTCTTTTTTATTAAAATTGTCCTTATTTAATTTTTAAGCTCCATTTAATTTACTGTTTTTCATAGCATACTATGAGTTCATTGATGGCAGGGACACTGGTATTTTGAACATCTTTTATCCTTATCACCTAAAATAGCACTAGTGCAGAGCAAGCTTTGATACATATTTTTCTAATGGTTGGACCATAATCCAAAGAGATATAACCAATGTGTGCCTTATAAGTTCCAGTTCAATAGAAAGTTCCAAAATGAAAATAAGGAATTTTGAATGGTCACAGGTTGCACAGGAAGAGTTTTAATATGAAGGAAGCTGTGACTGTATTTTCCTAATATAAAATGAAATGGTCATATAATACCTACAAAGCACCATTTACTTATCCATTCAACATATAGGTAACTACTATAGACCAGGCAATAGGACACGCAAATTACATTAGTAAGACAAACATAATGTCCTTTTCCTCATAGAAAATTCTAGCAGAGAGACAGACAATGAATAAAACAAATTCGAAAATCTTTTTCATATTAAAAGATACACATAAAAGAAAGAGAACAAGATGTTGTGTATGGAGACTTAGGCTGGGGAAGCATAGCTTGTATTTTGGTGTTCTCTTTTCTCCCCTACATGTTATCTTGGACATATCATTGTCTGTCTCTTCATAACCTTAAAATAGAGTCAGTTCAGAAGGTAGTTAGGTAACATTAGTAATATACAGGAGCCCAGCTGACTTGGGGAAAGAATAACAGTTGTATTTGTATTGGGAAGTCCTTAAGCATTTCCTCTTCTCCCCATCTCCCTATACTCACTTCTAAATATAATTTGCTTAATTATTTATTTTATTCACTAAATCGTACTTTAGTTGGAAATAAAATTCTGGCTTCAAAATCCCTTTCCTTCAATTGTTTAAAATACTGCTTCCGCAGTGTCTGTGGTTCAAGGGCAGCGTCTGTGGGCAGCGTCTGTGGTTCAAGGAGTAGGGCGCAGGCCCCATATTCCAGGGGTGGTGTTTTCAAGCCCAGCCTTGTCCAAAACTGCAATAAACAAAACTAAACTAAACTAAACTAAAATGAAATATTGCTTTCTTGTATTCTTAATTTTATGAGCTCTGATGTCAATGTATTTGTGTTCCTTCGTAGAGGCTCTACTTTTTTCCTCTAGATACTTTATAATTCTGTCTTTTTCATTAATGTGCTAAATTTCCCCCATAATATATCTAGGATAGGGGCGGTACCTTGGGTCAGTCGGTAAGGCGCCAGCCCCATATACTGAGGGTGGCGGGTTCGAACTCGGCCCCGGCCAAACTGCAACAAAAAAAAAAAATAGCCGGGCGTGTGGCAGGCTCCTGTAGTCCCAGCTACTTGGGAGGCTGAGGCAAGAGAATCGCCTAAGCCCAGGAGTTGGAGGTTGCTGTGAGCTGTGTGACGCCACAGCTCACTACCCAGGGCAACGAAGTGAGACGCTCTCTCTCTGAAAAAAAAAAAAAAAAAAATGTAGGATAAGGTAGGTTTTTTATCTTTTCATAAAGTATTTATTGCTCTATAAGCTATCTCTTTCAGATGTATTTTTCTTTAATATAGAAAAATTTACAGGCATTAGTTTTCAAATATTCCTCTTTCACATTTTTTCCTCTTATTCTGTGACTCCTATTATATAGCTTTTGAAACTTCTCCTGTACCTCTTAATTCCTATTTTATTTTTCCTTCCTAATACTTTCTAGTATCTTCTGAATGTGTTCTTTGGCTTTCATTTCACTAAATTCCTTCTTTGTATTCATTTACTATTGAGCCCAATTGCCTTGTGCTTTATTTCAACTATAATTTTCACATCCAAGTTATATTTGGTCAATTCCTTCTCACAACTACTTACCTTCACTTCATGTTTCCAATATTCTCTATTATCTTTTAAAGATATTCATTATATAGGCTGTGTCAAATATCACCCATAAAGTCACAGCTGCTAAGGAATGAAGTATGGAGATTCCTCAAAGAAAGAAAATTAGTCGAATGATTTGTTTCAGTAATCGCAGTTTTTGGTATATAACCAATGATAAAGCAGTCATTTTATAAAAAGGGCACCTCTACTATATATACAATATATGTATATTTCATATATATGCGTATATTTCATACACACACATACTCATTTTCCTTACTCGTTTGTTGATAGGCATTTAGGATGATTAAATATCTCGGCAACTGCGAATTGTGCTGCAAGAGAAATTGCAGTACAGGCACTTTTTAAATAAAATGACTTCTTTACTATTGGGTAGATACCAAGGAGTGGGATTGCTGAAACAAATCAGAGGACTACTTTTCCTTCTTTGAGGAATCTCTATACTGCTTTCCATAGTCGTTATATAATACTAATTTACAGTCGCACCAAAAGTTTTACGAACATTATTTTCACGCATCCTATGCCAAGTCTATTGTTGTTTTACTTTTTAAGAGTACTTTTTTTTTTTTTCAGTTTTTGGCTGGGGCTGGTTTTGAAGCCGCCACCTCTGGTATATGGGGCCGGCACCCTACTCCTTTGAGCCACAGGTGCCACCCTGTTTTTTGACTTTTTAATAATAGGAACTCTGACAAGAATAAGATGGTATCTCATTGTGTTTTAATTTTCATTTCACTGAGGATTAGAAATGTTGAGTGTTTTCTCATATTTGTTGTCCATTTGTTTATCTTCTTTTAAAAAATCTATACCTTTTGCCCACTTTATGAAGGGGTTGTTTGTTTTTTCTTGCTGATGTGTTTGAGTTCTAGGCATTAGTCCTTTGTCAGATGTATAGTTTGTGTATGTTTTCTCCCATTCTATAGGTTGTCTATTTACTCTGTTGATTATTTTGCTGTGCAGAAGCTTTTTAATTTAATTAAATACCATTTTTTTATTGTATTTTCCTTTAGGGGTCTCAGTCATAAATTCTTTCCCTAGACCAACATTCAGAAGAGATTTTTGCTATGTTTTCTTCTAGAATTTTTATGGTTTCGTGCCTTATATTTATGCCTTTATCTTGAATTAATTTATGTATGTGGTGAGAGATAGAGATCCCACTTCATTCTTCTGCATATAGCTATCCAATTTTCCCAGCACCATTTACTAAATAGAATGCCAAATTGCTGGTTTATGTTTTTGTCTATTTTGTCAAAAAACAGGTGGTCACAGCTATATGGCTGTATTTCTGGGTTCTGTAATTTATTGCATTAGTCTATGTCTCTACTTTTATACTAGTACTATGCTATTTTGATTGCAATAGCTATATAGTACAATCTGAAGTCAGATAATAGGATGCCTCCAGATTTGTTCTTTTTGCTGAGGATTTCTTTGGCTATATGGGGTATTTGTGGTTTCAAACGAGATTAAGGATTATTTTTTCTAGATATGTAAAATACAATGTTAGTATTTGATGGGGATTGCATTGAATCTGTAAATTACTTTGGGAAATACAGACATTGTAACAATGTTGATTTTTCCAATCTATGGGCATAGGATATTTTTCCATTTGTTTCTGTCATCTGTAATTTCTTTCTTCAGTGTTCTATAGTTTTCCTTAAAGAGATCTTTCAATCCTTACTTAAGTACATTTCTAAGTATGTTATTCTTTTGCAGTTATTATAAATGATATTGGGCTCTTGATTTCACTCTAGGCTTGAATGTTTTTAGTATGTAGAAATGGTACTGATTTGTGCACATTTGTTTTCAAAACTTGAGACTTTGCTGGATTTATCAATTTTAGGAGTCTTTTGGTAGGATTTTTAGAATTTTCTATATACATGATAATATTATGGCAAACAAGAATAGTTTGACTTATTCTTTCTTAATTTGGATATTTATTATTTCTTTCTCTTGCCTGATTGTCCTGGCTATGACTTCTAGTATTATGTTGAATAGAAAAGGTGACAGTGGGCACTCTTTGTCTTATTACAGTTCTTAGGGGGAATGCTTTCCACTTCCTATAGGTTTTTTCAAGTATGGCTCTTACAATTTAGTGAGTATGTTTCTTTTATGAATAGTTTGTTGAGGGATTTTATTATGTATTTATTATGTATTATTTATCATATATTTTATTATGAAGGGATGCTGGATTTTATCAAATGCTTTTTCTGTGTCTATTGAAATAAACTTGGGGTTTTTGTTTTTACTTTTGCTTAAAGGGTGAAACACATTTATTGATTTATTGATTAAAACATCCTTGCATCTCTGATATGAATCCCACTTGATTGTGATGAATTATTTTTGGATGTGCTATTGAATTTGATTTGCTAATATTAATATTTTGTTGAGGATTATTGCGTCTATGTTCATAAAGGATATTGTTCCATAGTTTTCTATTTTTGTTGTGTCCTTTCTTGGCTTTGGCATCAAGGGGATATTGGCCTCATAGAATTGGTTAAAGAGGATTCCTTTATTATTAATTTTATGTAATAGTTTCAGTAGGATAGGTGTTGGTTCTTCTTTGTAAGTCTAGTAGAACTCAGCTGAGAATCTGTCTGTTCCAGGGAATTTCTTTTGTTGGGAGATTTTTTGTTACTGCTTTAATCTCACTGCTCACTATTGGTCTGTGTAGAATTTTTATATTTCTAAATTCAGGTGTGGGAAATTGTGTGTTTGCAGGAAATACTCTATTTCCTCTAGTTTCCTAGTTTGTGGGTGTACAGGTCTTCAATAGTATTCACAAAAGACATTTTGTATTTCAGAAGTATCAGTTATAATGTCTCCTTTTCATTTATGATTGAGTTTATTTGAGTCCTTTCTGTTTTGCTTCTCATGAACTGGCTATTGATCTAAAATTGAAACTAAAAGCAAGCAAGTGTAGCTATCCTCATATAAAATAAAATAGACTTCAAAGCAACAGTGGTAATGAAAAAGAATGAAGATGGTTATTATATAATGACAAATGGAGCCATTCAGGAAGAAGATATAACAGTCTTAAATATGTATGCACCTAACCCAGGAGGTCCTAGATTCATAAAACAAATCCTACAAGATCCAAGAAAAGAAAGGTACAGATAGTAGTGTTACAATTACCAGGAATTTCAACACCCCTCTGACAGATCATCAAGGCATAAAGGAACAGTAGACATAAAAGGTAGTCTAAAACAAATGTATCTAACATATATTTAGAGAACATTCTATCCCAAAACTGCAGAATATACATTGTTCTCAAGAGTACATGGGATATTTTCCAAGACCAATTATATGATAGGCAACAAAATAAGTCTCAATGAATTTGTAAAATTTGAAATCATACCCTGTATCTTCTCAGACCACAGTGAAATAAAACTAGAAATCAATTCCAAGAGAAATTCTCAGATCTACACAGAGTCATGGAAATTAAAACACCTGTTGCTGAAATGATCCTTGGGTCAATGATTAATTTAAGATGGAAATGAAAATATTCTTCAGTCTGAACAACAAACATGACATAAGCATCTATAACCTATGAAGAACAGGAAAAGCAATGCTAAGAAGAAATTTAATAGCCTTAAATGCTAACATAAACAAGACAGAAAGTTCAAAAATTAACAACCTACTGTCACAGCTCAAGGCACTAGAAAAAGAAAAACAAACCAAACCCAAAGCCAACAGAAGAAAAGAACTTAAAAAACTTAAAGCAGAACCAAATGAAATGGAAGCTAAAAACGAAAACACAAAGGATCAACAAAATAAGACATTTGTTCTCTGAAAATATAATTGAGATGATTATTATGCACACTAATCAACACAAAACTACCTGCTAGCTGCTTAATATTTCCTACAACTGAACTCAACAAACCCAGGGAAGATCAAGCCTGGCAGAAACCAGCTCAAACAAAGGCAAAAGTAAATACATGATGGCACTGGTCCTGCTGAATGATGACTTAAATCCAAGGTCTAGGGAAAAATATCTGAAATTCATTGCCAGGCATTAATCAAGTATGGGCAAAAGGTGCTCAAGCCATCAGGACTATGGGAAATGACTATCTGGAGACTGGGAGCTCTTGAGAATCTGGGATCATCATTTGTAGATCCAATTTGAACACCTGGATTGACTGGTTTGACTGGTGCCATGTCTTTATATTGTCAACAAAGATTGCCAAAAATTGAAAAAAAAAAAAAAAAAAAAAAAAAAAAAGAAAAAAATTAAAGGTCTAGGAGGCGGAGACAAGATGGCAGACTGAAGCCAGCTTTCCACAGAGGCTCCCGTCCAGAAGTAACCTGGTGGATTTGAGCTGCACCAAAAAAGAAGGTTGAAGAACGCACATCAACCCCACAGAGGTGAGCTGCAACCACAAGGGCGCAAACAAAAGCAAAATGGCTCACTCCTGGATATTCTGAAGCCACACCCCCTGTCTCCCTGGGCAACCAGAGGAGGCCACCTGTGAGTAAAGGATTTGCCTGAGGTGACTCACAAACCCGGGAAGTTTCCAGGGCAGGGCCGACTCAGAGAGGTAACCGAATACAAACCTCCAGCAGCAACGACAGGACATTGGAGCTCAGAACAGCTTCTCTTATGCAGGCAAATTTAGCAGGAACAGAGACAGAATCCTGCAAAGTTGTTCTGTTCTGTTCTGTTCTGTTCTGTCAGTAACATCAATCAGGGGGCAGGGCTGGGCCTGAGTGAACACCCCCCGACCTTCATCAAGCGACCGAGGATGTCAGGCCTCACCTTCTCCTGCTAGATAGCGGCAGAGTGCAGAGGCCTGGCAGATTTCCTTGCGATTCAGGCAGGTGCAACCCCCTAGAGTATCTGTTCACTACAGGCAACTGGGTCAGCCATCTGCAGGGATATCAGTGACTGGGTCCGACAGAGGGGCAAGGTGGGGAAGGAGGCATCAACCTTTCCCGACTGATCTATTTGCTGGGTGGCTCCTCCTGACTCCATGCAGCACTGGAACAAGCCATATCAGAATAGTCACCAGACCCCTGTGATCCAGTTCCCAGAGACCTCTTGAACTCTCCCACCCGAGACAGGTGCTGACTGAGACAATTGATTTGGACCTTTTGAATTGAACCAATAGACTGAGGACTTTTCAGGTCGTGCCCTGGGTGTGCAGTTATAGGAAGGTTTGATTTTCCTTTTCCAATTGTTGCCAGTGGGGGGAGTGGTAACTTAATTGCTGGTTTTTCTCCACAGCTGAGACTTCAACCCAGAGTAAATGTTTCACTAGGGTAGAACAGAAACCAGCTGAAAACAAGACAGAACCACTTAGCTCCACCACACCAGAAAGGTCCCCAGTTTCTCAGGCCACAACACTGTATGGGCCCTTGACAAATCCGCAGGGGAAAATCAAAGGGAGTAAAACAACCATGGGGTGGAATCAGTGAAAAAACTCTGGTAACACGAATAACCAGAATAGATCAATGCCACCAAGGAAAGATATGGCAGATGTAATGGAAGATCCCATTCATAAACAACTGGCTGAGATGTCAGAAATTGAATTCAGAATTTGGAATGCAGAGAAGATTAATAAACTGGAATTAGAAATTCGAGGAGAAATTCAAAAGTTGTCTCAAGAATTTAATGAATTTAAAGACAAAAACCACCAAAGACTTAGACACACTGAAGCAAGAATTTGCAGCCCTCAAAGATATGAAAAAATTCAGTAGAATCCCTCAGCAACAAAATGGAGCAAGCAGAAGAAAGGATTTCTGACATTGAAGATAAAACCTTTGAACACTCCCAAACTCTCAAAGAGGAAGAGAAATGGAGAGCAAAAATGGAACATTCTCTCAGAGAGCTCTGGGATAATTCGAAGAAGGCCAATATCTGAATCATTAGAATTCCTGAAACCGATGAAGTGGCCTCACTGGGCACAGAGGCCCTTCTGCATGAAATTATGAAAGAGAATTTTCCAGTCATGTCTAGAGATTCTGAAATTCAGATAGCAGACAGCTTCAGAACGCCAGCTGATTCAACACTAATAAGTCATCCCCCAGGCACATCATAATTAGCATCACTAAAGTTAAGTTGAAGGAGAAGATTCTCAAAGCTGCCAGGTGAAAGAAAGCCATTACCTACAAAGGGAAGAATATTAGAATGACTGCAGATCTCTCTGCTGAAACTTTTCAAGCCAAAAGAGGGTGGTCATTGACTTTTAATCTCCGAAAGCAAATTAACTTTCAACCCCGGATCTTGCATCCAGCTAAACTGAGTTTCATTTATGATGGAGAAATAAAATATTTCAATGACATTCATATGTTGAAAAAATTCGCCATAAGTAAACCAGCTCTTCAGGATATTCTCAGACCTATCCTCCATAATGACCAACCCAATTCTATACAACAAAAGTAAACTGACTCAGAAACTTCGGATCAAACTCCAACTGCCACACTGGCAAAAGGATTAAAAATGTCCATTGGACTTTTGAAAAACTCAATACCCCAAATTTCACCAGACTTATGAATATACTTCATTAATGTGAACAGCAGAAACTGTCCTCTAAAGAGGCATATGTTAGCGGACTGGATACCAAAACTCAGGCCCCATATTTGTTGCATACAAGAATCACAACTTAACTTAAAAGACAAATTCAGCCTGAGGGTGAAAGGATGGTCATCCAGATTTCAGACAAATGGTAATTAGAAAAAAAACAGTTGAAACAATTTAATTTCCAGAAAAAATACGATTTAAACGAAAAAAAGAAGGAAAGAATAAGAATTTACACTAC
>CAUYPK010009410.1:0-77045 GCA_963574355.1 Loris lydekkerianus
GGAATGGAAGAAAAAGTATCCAATGTACTCAGCCCTACTCTGAAGCTAAATTATAGCTTTCACATGAAGGCTATAACCCAACTATAGCACAAGACAATGGGGAAAGGGCCAAGGAAGGGGAAGGGAGGGGGGAGGTTTTGGTGGAGGGAGGGTAATGTGTGGGGCCACATCTATGGTGCATCTTAGAATGGGTACAGGCGATTGCACTAATGTACACAGCTATGATTTAACAATAAAAATAAAATAAAATAAAATAAAAAACCCAGTGATGTTTTTACAGAAATAAAAAGAAATATCCATCTTAAAATTCAAGGATCTCAAGAGACTCTGAATAGACAAAACAGTCTTGAAAAACAAGAACAAATTTGATGGATGCATACTTCCTAATTTCAAAACTTACTGCAAAGCTATAGTAATAAAGTTTGGTACTGGCATAAAGACAGACACATAGACAAATGGAACAAGGCAGTGGGCACAGAAATATACTTTTGAAGATAAGAGTTAAATAATTTTTGTCAAGGTACCAGTACCACTGGATAAGAAGAACAGTGTTTTAAAAAAATAGTGCTTGGAAGACTAGACATCCACATGCAACAGAATGAAGTTGTACTTTACCTGACACCATATGCAAAAACTAACTCAAAATGGATCAAAGACTTAAGTATAAGTCCTAAATCTACAAAACT
Source organism: Loris lydekkerianus (assembly GCA_963574355.1). Lineage (NCBI taxonomy): Eukaryota > Metazoa > Chordata > Mammalia > Primates > Lorisidae > Loris > Loris lydekkerianus. Next base: position 687 of record CAUYPK010009410.1, read on the forward strand.
TTTAGGTGAAAGCATAGGGGGAAAGCTTCATGATACTAGATTTGGCAATGATTTCCTGGATATTACACGAAAGGCATGAGTAATAAAAAAATAAATAAATTGAGGCCAGGCACAGTGGCCCACCTCTGTAATCCTAGTGCTCAGGGAGGCCGAGGTAGGTGGATTGCTTGAGCTCATGGTTCGAGACTACCCTGAGCCAGAGGGAGACCCAGTTTTTAATAATAGCTGGGCGTTATGGCGGGTGCCTATCCCAGCTACTTGGGAGGCTAAGGCAAGAGAATCCCTTGAGCTGCTGTGAGCTGTGACATTACAGAACTCTACTGAGGATGACAAAGTGAGACTCTCTCTCAAAAATAAATAAATAAATAAATTGGACTATGGAGAAATTAAAAACTTTTGACATCAAAAGAAAGAATCAACAGAGTAAGAGGGCAATGCGTAGATTAAGAGAAATTGTCTCCAAATCATATTTCTGGTAACAGATTAATATGCACAACATTTGGAGAATTTTTAAAACTCAAGAAAAAACAAACCACCCATTAGACACTGAGTATTTATGTCAGCCCCAAATTTATTTGTTTTAACCTAATTCACTAATGTGACAGTATTATGTAATTGGAAATGGTATCCTGGGAACCTCATTAGGATTAGATTATGAGCCTCAATAATGGAATTGGTTTCCTACAGTCGTCAGCAGGCTTGCTTTTGCTACCTGACTTGTGAGAACACTTCAAGACAGATGTCTGTGAACCAGGAAACAGGCACTCATCAGACTTTCAATCACAGACTTCTTAGCATCTAGACCTGTGAGAAATAAATGTTTGTTTAAGCCACCAAGTTTATGATATTTTTGTTGTAGTATCCTGAAGTAAGACAGAAATTGATACCCAGAAGCAATAGCACTTGCAGAACTTACAATGGAGTAAAGGAGGAAGGAAAACAAGGATGATGTTTGGAGGGGACCTTAAGGATTGAGTTGTGAAAAAAGGCCTGCCCCTTCTTAGTGCTGTGTTTTAGAAAGAGCCTCGCTCCCCCAGCCACATGTCCTAACTCTCTTCATACCTCAGCAGGCAGAGCCTGGAGCTGCATCTCAAAAGGGAGCTGGGGCAGGTTGAGCAATCAGGCACACCTAGGGGCCAGGTCCTGTGATACTCAACCTCATGGGGCAGAGTCCTCAATCAGTGTGTATGAGTCATGCATGGGAGGGAGGTGAGTCTGCCTGGCTTCAGGTCTGTTAAAAGTTAGAGCTTACTTAGCCTCAAAGTCCTGGGTTCAAGCAATCTTCCTGCTTCAGCCTCCCAAGCAGCTGGAATTACAGACATGTGCCACCACACTTGCCTAAGTTTTTCTATTTTTAGTAGAGATGGGGTCTGGCTATTGCTCAGACTAGTCTGGAACTTTTATTCTAAAGCTAGCTGTTCTTGGCTTCCCAGAGTGCTAGGATTACAGGTGTAAGCCACTGCTCCTGGCTGATTTGTTAATTGGAAAAAAAAAAAAAAAAAAACCTCTCTAAAACAAATAACCTAATTCTAAGCAGAATATGAGTGACAGAAACCCAAGAATTTTTTTTTTTTTCTTTTTGTAGAGATGGAGTCTCACTTTATCACCCTCAGTAGAGTGCCGTGACGTCACACAGCTTACAGCAACTTCCAACTCCTGGGCTTAGGCGATTCTCTTGCCTCAGCCTCCCAAGTAGCTGGTACTATAGGCACCCACCACAATGCCCGGCTATTTTTTGGTTGCAGTTTGGCTGGGGCTGGGTTTGAACCCGCCACTCTTGGTATTTGGGGTCGGCACCCTACCCACTGAGCCACAGGTGCCACCTTTTTTTTTTTTTTTTTTTTTTTAGACAGAGCCTGAAGCTGTCCCTTGGGTAGAGTGCCGTGGCATCAAAGCTCACAGCAACGTCCAACTCCTGGGCTTTAGTGATTTTCTTGCCTCAGGCTTCCAAGTAGCTGGGACTATAGGCACCTCCACAATGCCTGGCTATTTTTTGGTTGTAGTTGTCATTGTTGTTTGGCAGGCCCAGGCTGGATTTGAACCTTGGTGTATATGGCTGGCACCTTAGCTGCTTGAGCCACAGGCTGAGCCAGAAACCCAAGAAGTCATGAGTAAGGGGTCCCCAAGTGGTGAAATTACAGTTTAGTTTGATACTTTTCAGGGAGACAGAAAGTGCAGCTTGAAAATGTTCCGTTAGTGTGATCACAAAAGATGGGCTTAATTTCTCGAGTAACTAGTTCTGACAACACATGAAATAACTTCTACCAGAGAAGCTCATCAGCGATTCCATGCCTAAGGTGCTTTTTCTTTTTGGGGAGGGAGGTCACCATATAGGTAGCCTGTGTTGTGCAAGTAACAAAATCCCAAACTGAGAAGAAAAACAGGAGGTCAGAAATTATATTTTTTTCATAAACAGTTTAGGATCACCTTACCACTCTTATTGTATAGGTCAGTGGAGTTCCTTCCCAATTCCTAGATACTGGCAATGGATGAACAATGCCAGGAGAGTTTTTTAAGAATACAATCTTAGAACTACTCATGTAAACTCTCCTTTGCACATTATATGGTACAACTTTGTTGTGACAGGTGCTAGAAGTTCACCATACAAACAGACATTTGGTGTGATCCAGGTAGCACATATCAATCCCTGGAACCACCAGTGAGAGGAATGTTTAGATGTTGATATTGCTTCACTCCAGAGTTCAATTCTAGTATCATAGTTGATGTGTGGGAGGAGGTGCACGTGAACAGAGTAAGATTCTGATGACCAAGTCATGAAAGGAATGTTGGAGACCATAGCATCTCATCATGTGAACTTGTTGAGTTGAGTATAGAGCCACATTGCTGTCATTCTCACCCATTCTTCTCTACACATATGTGGGATATTTTCAGGACTCAGTGGCCTTTGAGGATGTAGCTGTGAGCTTCACACAGGAAGAGTGGGCTTTGCTAGATCCTTCCCAGAAAAATCTCTACAGAGATGTCATGCGGGAAACCATCAGGAACCTGGCCTCTATAGGTAAGGATTATATTCTTTCCTCACTTACTGAATTAGGGAACCAATGTTTCTTGTGTATTGACACTGGTCCATGATTGGAAACATGGTGAGAGAATACTTTGGGAAATAAACCATTCATAGTCACAGTGTGCCATAACCTAGAAGCTACTGTTTTTTCTGTAATTTTGTACTAAGTCATAATGATTTTTGTGGGTCTGTGTTTTAGGGAAAAAACGGAAAGACCAGAATATTGAAGATCACTACAAACACCAAGGGAAAAATCTAAGGTAATTTTCTCTCACACAGAAAGAAAATTCACTTGGGCGTTATCTTAGCATGTTGGGAAAGTTTAAAAATAGATAAACAAAAGCAATAAATCTAGCTTCAACTATACTTTTTCTAGGAAAATTTTCCCTAAAACAATATGCTTATTTTTTAATTAATTAATTATTATTATTATTTTTTGAGACAGACCTTAACTCTGTCATGCTGAGTAGAGTGCCATGGCATCATAACTCACAACAACCTCAAACTCTTAGGCCTGAGCAATCCGCTTGCCTCGGCCTCCTGAGTAGCTGAGACTACAGACACCCACCACACACCTGGTTAGGTTTAGTATTTTTAGTAGAGATGGGGTCTTGTTTAGGCTAATCTCAAACTCCTGGATTCAAGCAAGCCACCCACCTCAGCCTCCCAGAGTACTAGAACTACAGGTTTGAGCCACTGCATACAGCCACTGTCTGACATTTCTCTCATGATTAGACTAGGTGCTGTGAGTTTGGGGAGAGAATACTACCTGAAACTTGTGCTTTAATGTAAATAGATATTTAGCATTTGCAAAAAAAGTTCACTTAGAATTAAGAAACTCTATATAAACACCACTCATTATGTAATAGTTGTGGTTGAGCCCTTCTAGAAAATTCACTTAAGAGTATAAAATTAGCATGTGATGAATTTTAAAAATAGGCAAACAAAACAGGTAAGTCTAGCTTCAAATTTTTTTTTGCTAGGAAAATTTTTTCCCCAAACATGCTTAAATGTAAATAGATGTTCAGTGTTTGAAAAAAAAGTTTACTTGGAAACAAAACTAAGAAACTCTGTATATGAACACTGTCTAACAGCTGTGGAGTCCTCTTGCAAAGCACTGAATCCATTCATGCTCAAGTAAGTCAGACATGCTTTCAAGTCTACATTTTTTTTTTTTTCTTTTTTGGAGACAGAGTCTCACTCTGAGCCCTGGGTTGAGTGCTGTGGGTTCATAGCTCACAGTAACCTCAAACTCTTTGGCTCAAGTGATCCCCTTGTCTCAGCCTCCCTAGTAGCTGGGACTACAGGTGCCCGCCACAATGCCTGGCTAGTTTTTCTGTTTTTAGTAGAGATAGGGTCTGCCTCTTGCTCAGGCTGGTCTTGAACTCCTGAGCTCAGGTGATCCACCTGCCTCAGCCTCCTAGAGTGCTAGGATTACAGGCATGAGCCACCTTGCCCAGCCCCAGTGTATACTTTCCATGATAGTGTTAAAAATATAGGTCTCATAGCTGTTAATATAAAACCATTAATAAACAAATCTTTAGTAATGTGTTTCTCATTTTTTACAGAAGTCATATGGTAGAGAGACTCTGTCAAAGTAAAGAAAGTAATCTGTGTAGAGGAATTTTTAGTCAGATTCCAAATCATAATCTGAGCAAGAAAACTCCTGGAGTAAAACCATGTGAAAGCAAAATGTGTGGAGAAGTCAGCATGGGTCATTCATCTCTAAATAGGCACATCAGAGATAACAATGAACATGAACCAAGCAAATATCAGGAATATGGAGAGAAGCCACGTACACGTAACCAGTGTTGGAAAACCTTAAGTCCTCACCACTCATTTCGAACACATGAAATTGTTCATACTGGAGAGAAACTCTATGATTGTAAGGAATGTGGAAAAACCTTCTTTTCTCTCAAAAGAATTAGAAGGCACATGATAACGCATAGTGGATATGTACCATATAAATGTAAAGTGTGTGGGAAAGCCTTTGATTATCCTAGTAGATTTCGGACACATGAAAGAAGTCACACTGGAGAGAAGCCCTATGAATGTAAGGAGTGTGGGAAGGCCTTCACTTGTATCACAAGTGTTCGAAGACACATGGTAAAGCACACTGGAGATGGACCTTATAAATGTAAGGTATGTGGGAAACCTTTTCATTCCTTGAGTTCATTTCAAGTACATGAAAGAACCCACACTGGAGAGAAACCCTATAAATGTAAGCAGTGTAGTAAAGCTTTTGTTTCTTCCCCATCTTTACGCATACATGAAAGAACTCACACTGGAGAGAAACCTTATGAATGTAAGCAGTGTGGGAAAGCCTTCAGTTACCTCCCCTCCCTTCGATTACATGAAAGGATTCACACTGGAGAGAAACCCTTTGCATGCGAACAATGTGGTAAAGCCTTTAGATCTATCAGTACCTTTCGAATCCATGAAAGGACTCACACTGGAGAAAAACCTTATGAATGTAAGGAATGTGGGGAAGCCTTCAGTTGTATCCCAAGTTTTCGAAGACACATGATAAAACACACTGGAGATGGACCTTATAAATGTAAGGTATGTGGAAAACCGTTTCATTCTCTGAGTCCATTCCGAATACATGAAAGAAGTCACACTGGAGAGAAACCCTATGAATGTAAACATTGTGGTAAAGCTTTTGTTTCATCCACCTCTATTCGAATACATGAAAGAATTCACACTGGAGAGAAACCCTATCAGTGTAAGCAGTGTGGAAAAGCCTTCAGTTATCTTAACTCCTTTCGAACACATGAAATGATTCACACTGGTGAGAAACCCTTTGAATGTAAACAATGTGGTAAAGCTTTTAGATCTTCTAGTTCCTTTCGAATGCATGAAAGGACTCACACTAGACAGAAACCCTATGAATGTAAGGAATGTGGAAAAGGCTACTTTTGCCATGCAAGCTTTCAAAGACACATGATAGCACACTGGAGGTGGACTTTATAAATATATGAGGGAAAGCCCGTGAAGCTCCAAATTCATTGCAATACGGTACATGAAACTATTCACCCTAAAGAGAAGCCTTTTGAATGTAAGCAGTATGGGAAAGCATTAAATCTGTCAGTGCCTTTTTAATACACAGAAGAAGCCATTTAAATGTAATTAATGTGTGAAAACTTTCATTTATCATCACTCCTTTTGAATACGTGAGAGGACTTACTGGAGATAAATGGGAAATCTTTTTACTTGTTTCTTTTCAAATACAAGAAAGAAATCAACTGGACAAAAAACCTATGAACATAAGGACTCTGGGAAATATTATTGCAGTTAATAATAATTAATAATGTCTCTTCAAAGACATAAAGAGCTCACACTGAGAAAGAAACCCTGAGGGTAAAACATAAGGTAAAGTCTTCACTAGCCTCACTTACTGTCTGATATGTGAAAGAACTCACACTAGAGAGAAACCCTACAAATATAAGAAATGTGGTAAAACCTTCGGTTCTTCTAGTTTCTTTCAGGTACATGAAAGAACTCATCATGGAGAAAAAACAAATACTTTTGAAAGGAATACATATTTGAGAACAGTCCTATGTAAAGAATGTGGGGAAGGTTTTATCACCACACAGTTTTTCTGTCACATGTAAGACTGCTTAGTGGAGAGAGTAAATGTAGTGTGGGAAAGTCTTTAGTCATTTTAGCTCAATTTGAAGCCATGAAAAACACACAGACGAGAACAAGCTCTTGAATATAAGCAATGTCCCAAAGTCTATAGTGAGCCCACACGCTTACAACAATATTTAAGAATGCACACTGGATCAGAACCCTGTAAATGTGAAAAACAAAGGGTTTCAATTTTAACAAATACTTGCAATGTCATTTGAAAATGCCTAAGGTTGCAAAATCTTATAAATAATATGAAAAGGCTTGTGCATACCACTTCATTTATAATGCTCCAGAAAATAGGCCGCCTCAAAGAAATGTAGAAGTAATAGATGGTGTTCATTAGTGGCTCATACTTAAAATAGTTATGGACTATGGAGATATTTCTTACTTTCACAAGGAACCATTGAGTTGATGTAATTCTGTAAGTAATCTTAAAGCATTGTGCATGAATTAATTGGAAGTGTTATTTTAAGTCAGCTAATACAATGTTTGTCTTTCCATTTTAAAGTATGTTTAATCATGTATAAATTTAAATGTCCAGGTATGCTGAATTTTTCTATATTTAATTGTTTTGTGATTTAGGGCCATGGAAAAATAAGTCTTTGTTAATAAATGTCTGTATATACCCACTGGCTTCCTTTACCAAGTTTGTGATTTTCTTTCCTATTATTTACATATATTCCATCATTTTTATGAGAACAACTACTTTTTTTTTTGACATGAAGAAGTTAATTACATTTTCCTTCCTAATAAAGAGCTGGCTTCTGTTTGTAAGTATGTAACGTTTATCATAGACTATATCTCATGAAAAGTATTATTTTCATCTATTACCTTTTACTATTTGTATTTTATTATGGCTCGTATTTGTATTAAATATAATTAAGTTGGGGATAAGGAGAGAACTGTGATCAAACAATAAATTCTAGAATGGGAGAGGCAACTCATGGATTGTGTTATATCAGTGTGGGCGATTTTGGGAATGGGACTTTTCAGAATTTTTTTTTTATGGTTCTGTATTAGACTGCATCAATAACCTACCCTCCAGGAACATTGGAAGCCAGAAGTGAGGAAGGTATTAGTCATATTTTGGAGGCATCATGTGGGCAGACAAATTCATGTGGGCTGTGCAGATGCCTTCATTTAGCTCATTTTCCTGATTCTTTGTCCTGCCACCCAAGAATAGGCAAACCACTGTCAACTACTTCACTTCCATGTTCTTAGAGGTGTAGGTTTCCATAGATGTCTTTACAAGCTCCATATGAAAGATCCAACTGCAATCTGGAGTTTTTTGAAAGCCATAATGGGTCCAAGTAATCAATTCAGATTGTTATGGTTGGGAATATTCTGATGATCTGACATGGCTCTTCTCATAGTTATATTCTTACAAAGTCCAGTTTGTATATCAACACATTTGTTCGTATGAATAATGACTGATAATGATTCATGATGAGAGCTATAACAGTGCCATCAAAAACAAACAAACAAAAACACAGCTAAGTGGAGCTTGTGCCTCCACTTAGGCACTATGCAGTGATTGGTTTCATCCAGTCCTTTCATGTAAGAACAAGCATCTTATTCATCTCAGGAAAATTGCGATGTTTTCCTGTTACTCAACACTAATATAATCTCTTAGTTTATTGTGAATTATATTTGCATATATGTGATTAATAACAATATGGGTATCTTCCTCAAGTAAAAGTTCTCTACATATTAGAAACAGAAATAGTGTTAGCCGGGTGTTGTGGCAGGTGCCTGTAGTCCCAGCTATTTGGGAGGCTGAGGCAAGAGAATCGCCTAAGCTCAAGAGCTGGAGGTTGCTGTGAGCTGTGATGCCATGGCAGTCTACCAAGGGCAACAAAGTGAGATTCTGCCTCTAAAAAAAAAGGAAAGAAATGGTAGCAGTGTTAAGACAATTTGCATACTATCAAATGAGTTTTTTTATTTAGTGAGACAATGTATTAAAATATCCCCTTGCAATCATGTATCAGATAAACGTAATTTTTTATATATATCTGAAGATCATTAAGATAAACTTATTATTTTGCTAAGTTATTTGATATTGTGAGTCGAAGTTGTTCATACAACTTCAGGCCTTTTTTCTCATATAAATTTTACTTTTCATGCTTATTTAGGTAGAATTTTTATGGTAATAATTTTCCATTTACTCATAATACAATCATTAAATCGTGTTGTCATGAGTGACTTCTTAACAAAGACCACTAGGAACATACCTATTCTCAAACAAATTGTAATAAATTGTAGTAATAAATATAACCACAAATTATTTACTGTGAGATATATCAGTAAGAGTATATTCAAAATAATTTCTCACAAAGTTTGTCCTTGTTTTAGGCTAATTGATTTCTATTTAAGGAGGCAAGATGTTTCGCTATATTGGATGTAGTGAAGGGATTGGTGGAGAAAAGAGAGGTTTGGGCCATATTTATGATTTAGAGTGTGTTTATCTTTTACCGTGTTTACAGATGTGGTTACAGAATGCCCTTGTTTTTGTCTTCATCCATCTCGGTCACTGAGTCACTGAGGATCATTGTTGTTAGAGACGTGTGTCACATGTCTCTTCAACAGCATAAGACTTGGCCTTGAAGTGAATGTGAGGCCAGCTCCCATGCTTCTGGACCCGTTTTTGCCTTTACTATATAATATGTAATTAGGCAAATATGTTTACATAAATTGTCATCATACAAATTTAAGAAGGGACAAAGAGTATCACTGTTTCACTCAAGCCTTTTTTCTTTTTTTTTGACTTGGATATCAACATCCTTCAAATGCCAGTTGTAGACTCTAAACATACAGAATTCAGCACAAATAAGGAGGGCTCTAGAAATAGACATGAAATAAATTGTTATAATCCTAGTGTTTATGAGAAAAGGGAGGTTGTGAACAACTTTGTTTTATAGCATGGATGTAAGGGCTTTGAAGCGGCGTAAATGATGACATGTGAGATGGTGTGTGTGTGGCTGTCTTCTCTCGGGGGGCGAGGGGTAGGGGTCAGTGAGGGAGGATGGCATTGTGATCGTTTCTGTTTCCACATCCAACACATCTTTGACACTCTTTCAGGACTGTTTAAGTGTGGATGTGGGCAATGGTGCTGTTCAGAATGATTCCTCGTAAAGATAGAGGAGTGGGTCATTTTTATCTATGCACTGGTTAATACTTACACTTCATAAAATGTTATTTTGAGTTTGGACATGGGATTCTGGGACTTGAGATTACTTACTACTTTAGTCCTTTGTTGCTTGTGTCATTTCTGAAAGGGGATATAGTTATCCCCACAGCATAGACCATCATGGGTTTTCATGAGTGCTGTCTGTGCAAGTCCACTGTGATTTCCTGCTTGAAACAACATGTTTAGAACAAAATTATATGCATCATCTATGTCTTCTTGTCTGAAGAATAACTGAGGTGAGCTGCTGAGGTTATCATTATGAATATCCTCACTATTAGAGGAAATAGGAATGTACAGAGGGTATCAAAAATGTATACACATTTTAAGAAAGGAAAATTGCGCTCTCTCCCTTTTTTTTTTTTTGACACAGACTCTCACTATGTTGCCCTCAGTAGACTGCTGTAGTGTCACAGCTCACAGCAACCTCAAATGCTTGGGCTTAAGCGATTCTCTTAATCGCCTCCCAGGTAGTTGGGACTACAGGTGCCTGCCACAACATCTGGCTATTTTTTTGTTGCAGTTGTTTAGCTGGCCTGGGCCAGGTTCAAACCCCCAACCTTTGGTGTATATGGCTGGCACCATAGCCACTATTTCTTTTTAAGGAAAAATTGTAATTCCCTCCCACATCACCATATTAACACCCAGTTCATTGAAATACCAGGACTATAAATAATGTAGTAATTTCTTTTCTTTCTTTTTCTTTTTAGAAACAGTCTCACTTTGTCACCCTTGGTAGAGTGCTGTAGCATCACAGCTCACAGCAACCTCCAACTCCTGGGTTTAAGCGATTTTCTTGCCTCAGCCTCCCAAGTAGCTGGGACTATAGGCACCTGTCAGAATTCCCGGCTATATTTTTATTGCAGTTTGGCCAAGGCTGGTTTGAACCTGCCACCCTCAGTATATGGGGCTGGTGCCTTACCCACTGAGCCACACGCACTGCCCCCTTTTTATTTTTTTGAGACACAGTGTCAATGTATCACCCTGAGAATAGTGCTGTGGCATCACAGCTCACAGCAGCCTCCAACTCTTGGGTTTAAGCGATTCTCATGCCTCAGCCTCCCAAGCAGCTGGGACTAAATGCTCCCACCACAATGCCAGGCTATTTTTTGGTTGTAATTGCTGTTGTTTGGCAGGCCTGGGCTGGGTTTGAACCCACCACCTCTGGTGTATGTGGCTGGCCCCTAGCTGCTGAGCTACAGGCACCAAGCCAAGGAATGTAGTAATTTCAAGTATTGTTTCCCCTCATTTACTGTCTCCCTGAGTTTCTGTAGGCCTTTTGAGTATTTTACATACTATGCATATAAGACTATGATTAAAAGTAATATGCAAGAGCTGGCTGGTCATGGCAGCTTACATCTATAATCCTAGCACTTCAGGAGGCTGAGGCAGGAGGATCAGTTGAGCTCAGGAGTTTGAGATTGAAGTGAGCTACAATGATGCTACTGTACTCCAGGCTAGCCCAGGCAACAGAGACCTTGTCCCCCCAAATAATAATAGACAAAGGCTGTGTACAAAAAAAGCATTTGATTACCACAATAAAAGTTAATTTTAATTCTCAAGAACCACTGTAGGAAACAGCCAATCCTTGGCTTGGAACCTGTGGCTCAAGTGGGTAAGGTGCCAGCCACATATACTTGAGCTGGCAGGTTCAAATCCAGCCCAGGCCCGCCAAACAACAATGACAGCTGCAACCAAAAAATAGCCGGGCGTTGTGGTGGGCGCCTGTCGTCCCAGCTACTTGGGAGGCTGAGGCAAGAAAATCACTTAAGCCCAGGAGTTTGAGGTTGCTGTGAGCTGTGACACCACAGCACTCTACCCAGGGTGACAGCTTGAGGCTCTGTCTCGAAAGAAAGGAAGGAAGGAAGGAAGGAAGGAAGGAAGGAAGGAAGGAAGGAAGGAGAAGGAAAGAAGGAAGGAAAGAAGGAAGGAAGGAAGGAAGGAAGGAAGGAAGGAAGGAAGGAAGGAAGGAAGGAAGGAATGAAAGGAAGAAAGAAAAGAAAGAAAGAAAATAGAAAAGAAACACCCAATCCAGGTGTACAAAGGAAGGAGAACTATGGCAACTTGTGAGTAATTGAATGGCAATGAAGATTAAGTAATGCTCCTGCTGTGGAGCACTGTGTTGAATGAGAAACACAGCCCTCCTCGTAGGCCCTTGAGTAATGTACAAAACTGCCTGAGTGGTAGTCTGGCCACGTGTTAGGCAGAGGGACCTATTACAGAACTTACCATGGAGTGCAGGAAAGGGCAAATTCAAGGGTGATTCATGGTTTGGAGTCCTTGGGTGCTGCCTTTTAAGGGAGGAGGAAAGCTCAGGGGAAGTGAAGGATTGTGTTCTGGGGTTCGCCATAATGAATTTGAGATACACGAGGGAGGTGTGGAGCAGGTCACTGGAAATGGGTGTCCGGAGCTTAGGGCAAAAACATGGATGGATTTTCAGCTTGATTAGCATACTGCGGTTATTTGAAGCCTTGGGACCAGAGGAGGTCACCTGGTTTCAGGATGAGGGGGGAAGTGTAGCAGAAAGGGGCTCAGAAGACCAGCACTTGTCAACCTCTCAGGACAACAGGAAGTGCCTGTAAGAGCCAGTGAGGTAGGAGGAGAAAGGGATGTGTGTCATACCCTGGAAGTGATCAGCTGTGTCACATGTCCCTAAGAGTTTGAAGAAAATGATAGAAGAGAATTGATGATTGAGTTTGGCAAAGTGCTTGTTCACTGGGATCTTAATAAGAGCTATTTCATTAGAATGTTCAGGAAAATAAAGTGAGGTACATTTCAAATAGATGGACGTCCAAAATTTCTCCTACAGGGCAGTGAAAACCTTGGGACTGCTACATGTACAACCTTAGGAACTGCTCTTTTGGAGGGCCATTTCTCAGTGTTGGTACAAACGGGAATACACAGAAGATGGGATCATACTATACACATTATCTTACAACTTGTTATTTCTGTTTATTGGCTCAAACACATATACCTGACTCTTGGTTTTAGTGGCTACACAATTCATAGTGTGATCTTCCATAGTATATACAACCATTATCACTGATGGAGAATCTCAGGAACTTTCAATCAGTAAAAGTCATTGCACCTATATTCTTAAGCCTATGTTTATTGAGAACAGTTTCTTTCTTTCTTTTTTTTTTTTTTTTTGCAGTTTTTGGCTGGGGCCGGGTTTGAACCTGCCACCTCCAGTATATGGGGCCCGTGCACTACTCCTTTGAGCCACAGGGACCCCCCTTGTGAACAGTTTCAAAATATGACATTGCTTACTCAGTGAATATTGTTTTTCATTTTCTTGTGATTGTCAAATTAATGCCCATGTCTACCTCTCTCCTTCCTTACTTTCTTTATTTTCTTCCTTCCTTGCCTTCCAGCTTTGTTGAGATATAATTGACAATGGCTCACACTTATTTATTTATTATTTTATATTTTTATTTTTGAGAAATAGTCTCCCTCTGTCACCCTGGGTAGAATGCCATGGTGTCCTTGTAACTCACAGCAACTGCAAACTCTTGGTCTCAAGTGATCCTCTTGCTTCAGCCTCCTGAGTAGCTGGAGACCACATTCCCAGATAATATTTCTATTTTTAATAGAGATAGGGCCTTGCTCTTGCTGTGGCTGATCTCGAACTTCTGAGCTCAAGCAGTCCACCTGCCTCAGCCTCCCAGAGTGCTAGGATTAGCAGCCTGGTCCACTAGGTCCAGCCCACTACTCTTATTTAAACTATGACATTTCATGTTTTGACATAGGTTTACACCCATAAAACCATCACCACAGTCAAGAGAGTGAATGTACCCATCATTTCAAGGAAGTTCTCATGCCCCTCTGAGTTCCATTGCCCACTTCTAACCCCTGGCCAAAACTGATCTGTTTGGGGTTCGTACAGCTTTGTATTTTTCAAAAAGTCATATAAACAGAATCATACCATATGAATGAAGTCTTTTGAATTTGGCTTTTATTACTTCCTATATCGGAATCTACTCTGGGCCTAGGGTGATATCCTTATTACAGATCCATTCATGGTTCCTGTATCTTGGTGTTGGTCCATCAGATCCAATCCTCTAGTCTGGGACACCACTCTCAAATCCTGACACCACTGCAAACCTTCATGGCCTTTTTCCATGTCTGGGAGTCACCCCAAGACACACAAGACCCATGCTCCACGCTTCCCCATGGTTTCATGAAAACTGACTAGCATTCCTTCGCCCCCTTCCACTCTCTGACCCCTACACACTCTGTTCATCCTCTGGAGGTGGCGCCCAAGGCTGGTTGGCCACAGGATGGTCTCCTGCAGGCGGCCATGGGGTAGACGGAGAACGTGTCATGCAAGGTGCACGGGCGGGGGGCGGGGGAGGCCGGTAAAGCCCTGTCACCCTCTCCATCTTGTCCCCTTTATTGCCTCTTTCCTGTCTTCTCACCTCTGCCCTTCTCAACCGAAAGTCCCAAAGTCACGAAGATCTCGGGGTCTGGTCTGATTCTCCCCTGCTGAAACTGGTGCTCCGCACAATAGCAGCATCCTTGGACCCAGGCACACCTGCTAAGCACAGGCCCCGGGGGACTGCAGCTCCCAGCTCAGCCCCTAGAAAGGCAGGAGGGGCAAGGTCTTATGTGGGGTGAGTGGTCTAATCTAAGAACTGTGGGGTCCAGATGCAAGTAAGGCAGAGGTCACGGTATGGGTTGTACCAGAAAAAGGAGGAGCTGAGCTGGACCCTGTGGGACAGAGCGCTAGAGGGGCGAGGCCGAGCCCAAGGGCAGAACACAGAGGGGGTGAGGCGGGGTGGGGGCAAGCCAGGGAAGAAAGACACCGGCTGGGGCCGCCAAATAATAGGGTTCCAGGCGGGCCTAAGTGAGAAGGGCAGATGTTGGTGGAAAGGGTGGGACTGAGCGGGGTGGGTGGGGGACCAGTCCTCTCACCTAGGCTCTACCAGTCCAGCAAATCGCTGAAATTTACCTAGATAATCTCCTGGCACACCTGGCGGAAGAGCAACCAGAGAAGGGATGAGAGTCACAGAGAGGTCGTGACTAGAGAAGATGAAGGTTCAGTGGATGATGAACCTTGGCTAGTGGCTTGGGAGAGGCCAGGAAATGAATTAGAAGTCCTCAGGTGCCCGAAGGTCAAGGTCTGGCCAGGGAACAAGAAGGAAATAGGAACCAGATCAAAGACAGGAGTTAGGACAGGGAGGAGACAAGGACCCAGCCTGGGGGTCTGGACTGGACCCCATGCAAGTGTCCTAGGCTGGACCCCGTGCAAAGACCTAGAAAATGGGACTGCCTGGATGGGGGCAGGGGGCTCAGCTTAGAGGATTTGGTCTGAGGCTCTTAGTCCATCACCTGTGGGCTGCACCTGATAAGACAGCAGGGACAGAAGGAGGGTGCAGTAAGGGCATCGGGGTGGGAATGCTGTCCTCACAGACCAGCTGGGGCTACCTGAGTGAAGACAAAGATGAGTGCCTGGGGTTGGAGGATCTGAGTGGAAACTGGGTTAAGGCTGCGTGGGGTGACTGAGAGGGACCAAAAAAGGTCCAGTAGGAAGACCCTGGCTTGGATGAAGCTCTGCCTCCCTCACCCTGAATTCTATGCAGCTAGCCTTCAGCTGGCTGCCCGGCTGGGAGTGGTTAGCCAACACAGTCACCAGCATATCTGCAACTTCTCTGTGTGTGTCGGGGTGAGGGCCACCTCTCATTCCTGCCCCAATTTACAGGTGGGGCACAGAGCAGGTAAAGGTAAGGCAGGGCAGTGGGGGAAGGATGCTTAGAATGATGGGCTGACCTCCATTCTGGAGGAAGAGAAGATGAGATGTATTTTGGAGAGTCAGGCTGGAGGTCTGGAAGATACCTTGATATAAATGTGGCTGTTAACCAGATTGTAGTGTCCTGCCATCTGCTCAGTCTGGCTCCAGGGTGATGGGCACAGAAATTGGAAAGAGAAAAAACAGAAAAATAAATCTAGGTATATTTCTCCATATCTCACTAAATCATTTCCCAACCCTGGGAATAATGGTCCAGTCCAACAAAATAGTTTAACGTCATTTATCTGATGCACAGTGTTTATCTTCCCCTTTAAAAATATGTAATTAGATACTGTCTTGTTTAAAACACACAGAAGCAGATTTTTCAGCAATAATTGCACAATCCTTGCTGGGCAGTCAGCGTATCCAGGACACAACAATTTTGGAGTATAAAGGAGGATAAACCATTAACTTATGATTGGAGTGTTTTCCACATTGTCATAGTGGTACTGAATTCTTGTTCTATTACCATGGAGAGAGTGAGGATCACCTTTCTGAAGTTATAAATTCCAAAGCTTTGAAATAAAGTCCTTAATGCTAGAATGAACTTGGAATAGTGATGCAAAAGTAAGGTATAATCTTGTTTGATATGTTCATATGGCACAGTGGTAATTTGGCTGTCATGTAAAGTGGAGTACATTTTTTTGTCATTGTTAGTTTTTTTTGTTTGTTTTTTGATACACAGTCTTCCTCTGTCACCTGGTGCAGTGACATCATTGTAGCACACAACAACCTCAAACTACTGGGCCAAAGTGATCTTCCTACTTCTGCCTCCCAAATAGCTGGAACTACATATAGGCCTTCACTGCCACACCCAGATGATTATGTTTTCCAGGCTGGTCTTGAACTTCTGTCCTCAAGTTATCCTCCTGTGGTGGCCTTCCAAAATGCTAGGATTATGGGCATGAGCCACCATACCTGATCCAGGTGTACATTTTGATGGATGGAGCCAGAAATCTGAGTCCTTGGGATTTAGATGGGAATCCTTTCTAAACCTTGTCACCTCCTAAGATAAAAAGACCAGTGTTGTTGATGGACAAATTCAGAGTGAGACTTGTAGTTTCCCAAGTCCAATGTATAATATTTTTGATGATTTTTGGCATGTTTTTGTATCCGTTGGTGTTTTTCAGATGATGGAACATTTTTCTAACAGCCAATAGTATCAGCCAGGGATAAAACAAGGATTAGGGTCCATTTTGGGCTTCATATTTTGGTCTCATTTTAGCCTTGTCAGCCCTTTTATTCCCTGGAAATAGCATTTCTGTCTCTTTAGTCCCAGCTAAACAATGAATAATAAGAAATTTAGCCTGCAACAGGGCAGCAATTCCGTGTCTATTGGCCACAGGAATTCCAGCAGAGGTTACAAATCCACAGCATTTCCAGGTTGTGCCAACCGTGTGACTGACTCTACAAGTCTGGAGTCAGTGGAAATAGTGGCAGTTTTCTCCTTTGCAGAAGTGCAAGGCTCCAATAAGATCGCGAGTTCCGTGGCTCTGGCTGATTTTGTGGTGGGCAGAGTGTACTTCACATGTCTCACGTGGGGGTGAATTTAATATAACCAGTTCCTATATTTCCCAAGAAATTAGCCATCCCCCCAAAAGCACATCTGGTTTGTCTAAGGAAGTAAGAGATCTTCAGGCACGGAGGCCCCATCTCTCAGGTGCCTCCCCAGCCCCCTCGGGGCCTTCACCGTAGCACAGCTGCCCACAACTCCGAATTGTCACTGGTTCCAAGCCCACCTGAGCTCCAGCGGAGGCCCATTAGGGCCCTGGCGCCCCACGAGGACCTGTTCAGGCAGGCGCCGGGTGGCGAGCGGGACAAGGCGAGCTCCGTGCGGGCCGTGCAGAGCTTTGGGCAGCGCAACGTGCGCAAGCGGGGCCACGTGGACTTCATCTACCTGACCCTGCGCAAGATGCGGGAGTACGGCGTGGAGCGCGACGTGGCTGTGTACAATCTGCTGCTAGATGTCTTCCCCAAGGAGGTCTTCCGGCCTCGAAACGTCATCCAGCGCATCTTCGTCCACTACCCACGGCAGCAGGAGTGCGGGATTGCCATCCTGGAGCAGATGGAAAACGAGGTGATACCTGACAAGAAGATGGAGTTCCTGCCGATTCAAAAGCTACTCCATGCCCAAGTACTTGCGCACGAAGCTGTGGCTCCTCCTCTTCAAGAACATCAACCCTTTCCCCATTTCCCGGGACCTGCCCCAGGACCCTGTGGACCTGGCCCAGTTGGGCCTTACAGCACATGGAGCCCGAACTCAGAGCTGGGGTCACAGTCTACCAGGTGTCTGTTTCCAAAGACTGAACAAGTGCATCAGATCCCACCCAACCCCTCGTCGCAGGAATCCAGAATCCCGGTCGGCAGGCTGCCCTGCCCGGCACAACCCAGCCCAGCCTGTCTTCATCCGGTGCCCTTTTTATCCTGTGGCTCTGCAGGAGTTGTATGTATTACCACACCCTCAGAGCGGGCTTGCTGCCTCCCAGGAGAGGGAAGTAGAGGAGATTCTGGAGGAGTGGAAGCTCTACTACCTGATGCAGGTGGACCTGGAGTTTGGAAGGAGCACGGGCGTCACTAGGAATTTGACACTGACAAACTGGAGGAAGCCCCTGTATCCACCATGTGCATGGAGGCGCCAACGGCCAGGCAACGCTGGCCCAGAGGACCCAAGACCTGCAAGAGACCAACCCAGGTGGCCCAGATCCCCATGGTCTTCCGCCTGGCTGTGTCAACTGGGGAGCTCCTGACTACTTCCCCAGGGCTGGAGGAGCTGTGGGGCCCCAGCCTGGGGGCCAGGAGGAAGACATTCTGCAGTGACAGCAGCAGGGCCAGAGTTGAGACTGAGCAGTCTGTAGGGCACAGGCTATAGCCTGAGGAGGCCATGCACTGGTATGGAAGCATGAGATGACCTTTGAGTGCACAGCAAATAAAAGTTGTTCTGGGCGGCGCCTGTGGCTCAAGGAGTAGAATGCCGGCCCCATAGACTGTAGGTGGTGGGTTCAAACCTGGCCCCCGCCAAAAACTGCAACAAAAAAAAAAAGAAAAAAAGTTGTCCTGCTTAAAAAAAATAGAGATTTTCAGGCTCAGAAACCATTTCTATATGGACAAGGCACTCTGTGCAGTGGGGTGGGGCTCCCCATCATCAGGGAGGGGTAGAAAAGTATTATGGTATTATGTTAGACACATAAACTAGTAGAACCAAATTGGGAGTCCAGAAATATTCCCCTTTATTTATGGTCAATTAAATTTCAACAAATGCTCCATATTTAAGTCTTTTCCACATGGTGCTGGGAAAATTGGATATTTTCTGCAGAAAGATGAGCTAAGTAAGACCATTGCCTCATATCACATTACTATTAAAATGAATTCACAATAATATTGTGAAAATAAAAATATAAAGTTAACAACAGGGATACGTTCTGAGAAATGTACTAGGTGATTTCATCATTGTGGAAACATTACAAAATGTACATACACAAACCTAGATGGTATAGCCTACTTTATTTTTTTTTTTTTTTTTTTTGAGACAGAGTCTCACTATGTCACCCTCAGTAGAGTGCTATGCTGTTGCAGCTCACAGCAACCTCCAACTCTTGGCTTACGCAATTCTCTTGCCTCAGCCTCCCAAGTAGCTGGGACTCCAGGTGTCCGCCACAACACCCAGCTGTTTTTTTGTTGCAGTTGTCTAGCTGGCCTGGGCTGGGTTCAAACCCTCTACCTTTGGTGTATGTGGCTGGTGCCATAACCATTGTGCTATGGGCGCTGAGCCAGTATAGCCTACTTTTATTCAATTTATTTATTATTTATTTTTGAGACAAAGTCTCCTTCTGTTGCCCAGGCTAGAGTGCCATGGCCTCAGCCTAGCTAACAGAAATCTCAAACTCCTGGGTTCAAATGATCCTTCTGCCTCAGACTCCTAAGTAGCTGGGACTACAGGTACTTGCCACCATACCTGGCTAGTTTTTCTATTTTTAGTAGAGACAGGGTCTCACTCTTGTTCAGGCTGGTCTTAAAATCCTGAGGTCAAGGGATCCTCCCACCTTGGCCTCCAAGAGTGGTGGGATTACAGCTGTGAGTAACAGCACCTGCCTGAAATCATCATTTTGACATATTTATATGTCTAAGTTAATTTTTTCCTGAAAGTTTTCGCAAGTATTTAAATCAATACAGTAATCAACTACTCAGTTGCTATAATCTGTTCAAATATACCAAAGCTGTAAATAAAGCCACCTTTGTCCACATAGTTTGATTTACTGCCCATCTAAACACCTGTCTGGGCACAAATGAGCAGAACCTTATTTCTGGGACAGTTAATGTGAAGAGTGAGAGGCAAATTATCTTATAGAGAGCTATTTTATCTTTCAGGGAGGGCACAGAGTGTGTATGTGTCTGTGTGTGTATACATGCATGTGTGTTTAATTTTCTATGGAACTAGGATTATTTTCAGACATGAGTAATGTAATAATTCAATAGAGTAATTCAATAGTCATCTTGTCTTTTTTTCCAAACATGCCTCCTTCCCCTGGCAAAAAATACCATGACTTTTAAAAGAAGTTGTTCCAGGCCTTTTTTTTTTTTTTTTTTTTTTGAGACAGAGTCTCAAGCTGTCACCCTGGGTAGAGTGACCCTGGCAAGAGGGTCACTTAAGCCCAAGAATTTGAGGTTGCTGTGAGCTGTGATGCCACAGCACTCTACTGAGGGTGACATAGTAAGACTCTGTCTCAAAAAAAAAAAAAAAAATTGCCAGGCGTTGTGGAGGGTTCCTGTAGTCCCAGCTACCTGGGAGGCTAAGGCAAGAGAATTGTTTTTCCCAAGAGTTTGAGGTTGCTGTGAGCTGTGGCACCACCACACTTTACCAAGGGTGACATAGTGAGACTGTCTCAAAAATAAAAAAGATACGGGTGGCACCTGTGGCTTAGTGGGTAGGGCGCCAGCCCCATATACGAAGAGTGGCAGGTTCGAACCCAGCCCTGGGCAAACTGCAAAACAAAAAAATAGCCAGGCGTTGTGGTGGGCGCCTGTAGTCCCAGCAACTCCGGAGGCTGAGGCAAGAGAATCGCTTAAGCCAAAGAGTTTGAGGTTGCTGTGAGCCGTGACACCACGACACTCTACTAAGGGTGACATAGTGAGAGAATCTGTCTCAAAAAAAAAATAAGTAAAAGACTAGTAAACATACAAACTATGGTGCAAGAGCATATTCAAGCCAGGTGTGTGGCACACACCTGTAATCCTAGCACTCTGGGAGGTCAAGATAGGAGAAATGCTTAAGTTGAGAGTAGCCTGAGCAAGAGTGAGACCCTATCTCTACAAAAAATAGGAAAAACTATCTGGGTGTTGTGGCGGGCACCTGTAGTTCCAGCTACTGGGGAGGCTGAGGCAGAAGGATCACTTGAGCCCCCAAGTTCGAGGCTGCAGTGAGCTATGATGACGCCACTACACTCCAACCTGGGGAACAGAGCAAGAGTCTCAAAAAAAAAAAAAAAAAAAAAAAAAAATCCTTCAAGCCCCTCCCATGTCCCCCCAAACCACAAACCACGGCTGAATTATTTCGATTCAAGAATCGCTGTTTGCCAAAGTACACAAGGACTCTTTAAAATATTAAAGATGCCTCAGTTTAATTTTTACATGAGAAAGAAACGACTATGGACCTCCACATACCAAAGCTCCTTCTACTGCACGAACACCACACACCCAGCAAAAACTAAAATACTACCTTGGCTGAAATGCATCACAGATGACAGCTGACAGTGACGTTGTGAGCTGGGGAGAGGAAGCTGGTATTTGGGAATACGGGAGGGATCTGGGAATTTAGAGATTTACGGTGTGCCCTAGGAAGAGCGAGGCTAGTAGATAGAGTTGTGGACTCGAGAACTTTGATTCCCATACAGAAAAAAAGTTAGGGGAAAACGGGTCCAGAGAGAGACTGGGAAACTCACCGGTTGCAGTCCCTCCCACGCTTGATCCCACACATGGAGCCGGGACGTTTCCCGAAGATATTCCCGCCGTCATAGCACAATACGGGGACACACAGGGCTGCTGCCGCAGAGGTGCCCAGAAAGGACTCTAAGGCGGAGGCCGGGGCTAAAGTCGCAGCGCACGGACGGGACAGGACGGGCCCAGGGCCGAGCTGCACCAGCAGCGACTCCGACAGATTCCAGAGCAGACCGCGGGGTGGGCCGGGTCCTGCCACAGCCGGTTCCAACCAGCCTCTCCTCCCACGTCTCGGACTGGTCCCCTACCCTCACCATTTCCCGGCTTCGGGGGTGACCCGGCGTCCTCCTGGGGCTCCTCTAGCCAGAAGCCGAAGCTGAGCCCCATTGCTCGAAGAGCGGGAGCCAACACCGATTGCCGCGCTTCGCAGAGTCAAAGGCAGCAGAGGATTGTGGAGCTTTGGCCTCAATTCCCGGGGCGGCGCCTGATTGGACAGTCTGCGGGCCCACCCCGTTGTCCCGATTGGATAGTGCTTTAGGCCCCGCCCCCGGTCCGAAGAGACTCCGGAAGCGATGGAAGAGGTGCTTGTGTGGACTAGACTGAGGCCCTTCTGAGACCAGGCTTCCTCCTGGCGCTTGGGCCTGACCCTGAGGCAAAAGAGTTAAAGCAGAGCTAAAGATCTGTCCTAGTCACTCTGGATAGGCATTAGCCAAACAGTCTGTAACAGTCCTACCTCTGCTACAGCAGAAGTCTCTGTTCTCTGTATGCCCTTCCCTTGGTATGTGCTGGGCCTAGATAGTAACCTTGTGACTTCCTTAACCTTCTGTCGCCTTTGAGGATAGGTAGCCCGCCTGGTACCAAGGGCGTGGGCCAACCTGACCTTCCCTTGAGTCCCAAGACTTTCACGTCTGTCACATGCACCCTAGCCCTAAAAAATGTATAAAAGAAAGGCAAGAGATTAAGTTGGGCTTGGTTTTTAGGACACTAGGCCACCAAGTCTACCGGCCGGGGAATAAAGCCGCTTCCTCTTCCAACTGGTGCCTGGAGTCTTCTGTCTGCGTCAGTTTCCTGCTACAACCCCACTTGGGGACATTTGAATTTAAGCAGTACTTTGCTCATGGTTGTCCAGAGCTGGCAATGGCAGTCTTCCTCCTGGACCACGGGGCCACAGGCGTCACTGGATCACAAGGGAATTCCACATTAAATGTTCGATGGCACGATCCCCTGTCCTAGCTCCAGAAGGCCTTCCAGGTGAGTTACGGCAGGCAACAATGAAACATGAGGGAGGGCTTCATGTTACCAAGGGCTCAGGAATTTGGGATAGGACAATGGGAGCCATGCTGAGGCTTTCTCACACGTGATCTTTCAGTCTATTCATTTTCAGTCAAGAAATAAAAAACACACCAAGAAGGGAACAAAAATTATTAAATGGAGAAAAGAGTAACATAGAAGCAATATTTTATAAGGGAATCAAAAGGGAAGAACAGTAAGCATTTGAACTAACTCAGATAAGCAACCTGCTTCACCTGCAAGTCACAAGGAAACCCCTATTCACAAGCTTAAATACATTCCAAGGTTGGCAGCCAGACTCTGACTACTGAAATGAACTTCCAGAGTAGATCAGTACCTCATGATGAGGTAGGGAAACGTAAAGATTCAATATTTGGAGCTTTCCATGCCCTCTTGTCCCCTCTGCACAGTGTGGAAACACTCCCTCCTTCAGGACCTTAATTTCTACCAACAGAAAACTCTCCCCTAGACTCACTAGAAAGTCTTTTTTTTTTTTAGACAGAGTCTCACTTTGTCACTCTGGGTAAAGTGCTGTGGCATCACAGCTCAGCAACCTCGAACTCCTGGTCTCAAGCGATTTTCTTGCCTCAGCCTCCCAGGAACACAGGTGCTTCAGAGATATAATTTTTACAGATTATAAAAGACGGCTACTTTTTTGCTGCAGTTGCCATTGTTGTTTTTAGTAGGCCCAGGCCAGGTTCAAGCCCGCCAGCCTCGGTGTATGTGGCTGGCGCCCTTAACCACTGAGCTACCGGCACCGAGCCCACTCAAAAGTCTTAAACTAAATCTTTTAAGACTAAAAGTCTTAAACTGCCAAAATCATAAACACTTTCTCCAGGAGACAATCCACATAGTCTTTCTCTGAGTCTGACTTTCACAGACTTCCTTAGTTTATACAAATTAATCTGACTGCAGTGACTGGGGTACAACCTCAGAAACAAAGAACCCCTCAAACACATCTGCACAACCCACATTTGTGGGTCTCCTGTTGTTCAGTGCTCCAGGAGTTTCTCAGAATCCACACTCCTGTCTGTCCTGAACAGCTGGAGGCCTCTGTCGTGGGGGGAGGCAGGCTGCCCAGATAGCTGGAGGCAGCCCCATGTCCCTGCCTCTGCAGCCTCCAGACTGATCACCCCTTAGAGCCCCTGGCCTCAGGCTGTGCTGCCCTCTTCAGGGTGTTCATCTGCTTCTCACCAACACCAAGCGGTTAAGTGGGGAAAAGACCTGCACTCCCAGAACTTGAATGATACCAGCAGAGGCCCAGCTTGCTTTCTTTGTGTTGCATAATACAGATAAATTTCTAAAATAATTTTTACAGATTAAAAGACTGGAAAATCATTATTCATTTGAGAAAATAAAATTGGCAAATAAAGCAAATTGAGATCTTTAAGCTAAATTTGTTGTAATTTTGTCCTTTGACAGTTCTCACTGGGCACTTTGTGTTGAATCTCTCTCAACCCCACCCCACCACCACTGACCCAGCCAATCATTTCTGTAGATAAATCCTAAGCCTTGTGTAAAGAGATTCCACTTAACGCAACCTAAATGGTCCCAAGTTGAATCCATCCATGACTCGCATATTCCTCAACTTATTCATTTGAAGCCATCTTCCTGGATAGTCTGTGTTACCTTGAGGACCACATCCCTTGAATTTGCTTCTGTTCCCCTTATGTCACTACCTACTTGTTGAGGCCACACACATAAAATTCTAAACTGACCATCACCTACTGTAAAATACTGGAAGTATTTGCACAACCCTGGGAAATTCACAACCCAGACCCAGTTTGTGGTGTTCTGGAAATGGCTCAGAGATTTTCTAAAGGAATCTTTTAAATACAGGGGATAACACTTGAAAAAAGTAAAGGCAAGAATATTCAATTTGGTTTTGATTATATGATTTAACTTTTAATAGTTTGTTAAGAGAGCAATAAAGTTGTATTGGATTTCCCTGATTCTGAAAAGGTTGCTTGAAAAAAATCTACATTTAAGCCAGACATGGTAACTCACACCTGTAATCCTAGCACTTTGGGAGGCCCAGGTGGGTAAACTGCTTGAGCTCAGACCAGCCAGAGCAAGAGCCAGACCCTGTCTCTAAAAACAGCCAGGTACTGTGGCAGGTGCCTATAGTCCCAGCTACTCGTGAGGCTGAGGCAAGCAGATTGCTCAAGAGTTTGAGGTTGCTGTGAGCTGTGATGCCATAGCACTCTACTGAGGGTGACAAAGTGAGATTCTGTCTCAAAAAAAAAAAAAAAAAAATCTACATTTAGAAAGAAATAGAAGTAACTGAAGTTAGAACGGGACTTACTGAGGCAATAACATGTGGGATGAGACCTGAAGTAATGCATTAGTATAAAATGTCACAGTAAATTGTGGTTAATTTCAAATTCAACTCGTAGCATAGCAGCAGCTGCCCATCCTTCCCTCCCAGCTCCATGGTATGAGTAGAGAAAGAGCTGGCATGTACCTTACGGGCAACACAGAAGGCAGGGTTGGCAAAAATGACCCTGTACTCTAAACATTGGGGATCTGTCCTTCTGCTTACTAATTGCTGCTTCTGATTATAGAGGTGCATATAAATTAGACAAGAAAAAGAAATAAAAGGCATCCAAACTGGAAAGAAAGAAGTAAAATTTTTTTTTTACAGATTATAAAAATCTTAAATGTGGAAAACCCTAAAGACTCCACATGGGAAAAGAAAGGTGGATACAAAATCAACACACAAAAATCAGTTTCATTTTTATATACTGACGACAATGAGAAAAGCAAATTAATGAAACAATTTCATTTACGAAAGCATCCAAAAGTATAAAGCACTTAGTAATAAATTTAACCAAGAGACCTACAGCTTATACACCAAAAACTACAAAATATTGCCAAAACTAATTAATGAACATGTAAATAAATGGCAAGACATCCTATGATCACAGATTGCAAGACTTACTATTGTTAAAAAACAATACCACCCCAAACAGTCTACACATACAATGCAGTACCTATCAACATCATAATGTCCTTTCTAACAGATTGTTTTATAGAAAAAATGGTTCTAAAATTCATATGGAACCTCCTCTAATATCAAAACAATTTTGAAAAAGAATAAATTTGGAAGATTCTTACTATCTGATCTGAATACCACAAAACTATGGTAATAAAACCCACATGGTACTATCATAAGAAGAGACATATAGCCCAGTGGCATAGAATAGAGACATGGCCAAATGATATTTCCTTGTTCTTTTTTTTTTTCTTTTTTGTCAAATGATTTTTGACAACAGTGTCATGATCATTCAATGGAGAAGGGACAGTCTTTCAATATATGTTGTTATAAAAACTGGATTATCTAGATTCAAAAGAATGAGGCTGGACATTTACATCATATACAAAATTTAACTTATATTAGATCAAAGACCTAAACTTTAAAACTACAAAAGACTTAGTAGAAAACATGTGAAATTTCCTAACATTGGATTTGGCAATGATTTCTTGGAGTACAGGTGGCCAAAGAAAAATAGATAAGCTGGACTACAAAAAATATTAAAATCCTTTGTGCACCAAACACTCTCAAGTGAATGAAAAGACAAAATACAGAATGAGAGGATATTTTTGCAAATTATATATCTTACAATGGACTTATATCCAGAATATGGAAAGAATTTCTAAGGCCAGGTGCAGTGGCTCATGCCTATAATCCTGACACTTTCGGAGGCAAAGGTGGGTAAATTGCTCAAGGCCAGGAGTTTGAGACCAGCAGGATGAAGGGGAAGACCCCATCTCTACAAAAAATACAAATATTAGTCAGGTGTGGTGTTGAGCTCAGGAGTTTGAGGTTGCAGTCAGCTATTATGATGCCACTGCACTTTAGCCAAGGAAACATAGCAAAACTGAGGTGGGATTACATTAGCTCAGGAGTTTCAGTTTGCAGTGAAATATGATGATGCCACAGCTCACTAGCCACTATGACGGAATGAACTCTGTCTCAATAGCCTTAATTTCAGTTGACATTTTACCTGAGATACTTTATGAAAAAGTTCCTACTGTATCACAAGAATTATTTTATTTTAGTGATTAGATGATAAGGTTGTTCCAGATGATTGACAGGTGGCCTCCCAACAGAATAAGTCTTATCCTGTTGGAGAGAAAAACAAAACACACTTCCATCCTCAGACAAAATTTCTAGGTGACCAAGGATCAAAACAAAGTCATTTGATTGACAAGTAATCATGTCTCTTAAAAAATCTAAAAGAAAGTAAACTCCAAAATTACCAAAATCATCTTCCTCCAATATAACTGATGCTTCTCATGAATTATGTTAAGTGCCACTCCATTCCTTCTAGCTTATAGATAAGAACCATTATAATTTCCAAGGATAAAATTAAGTTCACCTCATAACATCCAATACAGAGATATATCTCACATTGTTCAATAGCCATGAAATCACCTAAAACAAACAAAAATCCTATAACAAGGACTCTTGTTAGTACTCTTTTTGAGCACTCTTTTATTGATAATCCACAACCATTTATGCTTTGCAGTTATTCATATTATAACCCATTACTCCTCACTCTGACTAGAGGTGTGATCCTGGAATATCTTTGGCAAGATGGCATTGACAAAAGCATAAGTCATCTTTTTGGTATTATGAAAATATGAGAAATTAATTTCATGAAACAATTGTGATAATTTCAAAATAAAATAATAATTGCAATTAGATATTTTAATGTGTCTTCTCAGGTAACAGGAAATACAGTAACAGCAACAATGGGAAATAATAATATTTGTTAGCACACGAGCTATTACAAAAGGGTTAATAAAATATTTCTAAAAAACAACTGGACATGCCTTTGACAAAAAAAAATTCACATTGTTCTTACTGTATACAAACATAATTGAGAATTTACTGTGAGTTTACATTCAGCTATAACTAACTGCAAACTCTCACAACCTGAGACACGATACCCATTCTCCCAGGGAAAGACTTGAGCACGTAACTGCACAGTGCAGCACAGGAACAACTATATGTTTCCTTGTGACTGCTCCTGTGTAGCTGTCTTCATGGAATTGGGAAAACAGTCTTTACCAGAATAACAAAACAAGGTGTTTGCTATACAAATTAGACCTCATTGAAATACAATCTAAAGAAGAGGAGAGTTAGAGCAAAAGACAATATCCCCAACCATAACAGTTTGAAAACTGCCTGGTGGACAAATGAGGGCTTATAGGAAAACCCAAATTGCAAATGGATCTTTGATGTGGAGCTTGTGGAGACATGTGTGGAATCCTACTCTTCTGAGAAAACAAAAGTCAAGCAGATTGTGGTGTTTTGAAGAAACTTTTTTTTTTTTTTTTTTTTTTTTTTGGAGACAGAGTCTCACTATGGTGCCTTCAGTAGAGAGCCCTGGTGTCACAGCTCACAGCAACCTCAAACTCTTAGGCTTAAGTGATCCTCTTGCCTCAGCCTCTCAAGTAGCTGGGACCACAGGCACCCACCACAACGCCCAGCTATTTTTTTGTTGCAGTTGTTATTGTTGTTTAGCAGGCCCGGGCTAGGTTCAAACCTGCCAGCCTCAGTGTATGTGGCCGGTGCCCTAACCACTGAACTATGGGTGCCTAGCTTGAAGAAACTCTTGATAGGCAAGCCAATGAATCAGGAAAGCAGATGGGCAGCAGGTGTCCATGCAGTGTTTATGCTTGTCTGTCTCCCTGTATGATGAGTCCAAAACTGACTCGTGCCTTCTTCAGTTCTGCCTTCCAACTTTCATATAAATTAGGCTACTGGTGAATTTTAACATGGAAACAAAAAGAGAATAGATTCTAGGGAATTTAGTTCACAACTCTATACAACTGACATAAGATGATCCCAGAGGGCCATCTCCAGTCTAGATTTTATTGTCCCATCAAAGATTTAACCTAGTAATTCAGTCTATCACCTACAATCCAGCCAGAAAGAAAAAGGGCAAAGGGAAAGATGTAAAAATAATAACTCACAAAAGACTGCATTGTATGATAATCTTGGAATGCTTACAAGTTTGTTTTACTTATTGCCAAGGAAAATAAAGTAAGGCTCTTCTGGCCAAAAAGAAGAAATTTTTCTTGCAAGAAAGGTGAAATATATAAAATGAAGAAGGGCTATCTAATACCTGACATAGAATGCCAGTAGAAAACTCCCAATATCAAACTGTCATTTTTCAATGGCCCCTTGTTTACAAAACTAGTAAGAGAACAATTTTATTAATTGATTTGAAGAAAAACACTACCTATAGGGTAGGCGTGGTGGCTCATGCCTGTAGTCCTAGTGCTGTGGGAGGCCAAGGCAGGTGGATTGCCTGAACTCAGAGGTTTGAGACCAGCATGAGCCAGAGTGAGCCAGAGCAGTAACCCCATCTCTACTAAAAAAAAAAAAAAAAAAAAGCCAGGCATTGCAACAGGCACCTGTAATCCCAGCTACTTGGGAAGCAAAGGGCAAGAGAATCACTAAAAGAAGAAAGGAAAAATAAAAAATAAAAACGAACAAACAAAAAAAAAAACTTCAAACTAAGGTAAGTGAAAGCCAGCTGAAATTGAAAGCAAAAACAAAAGCAAAAACAATAAAAAACAGCTACCTATAATATTTCTCTGTGCTATTGCTAAAGGAATACTTTATAGAATAATCTCAGTGTATATTTATAAAAGTAGTAAGGAGAAATCCATAGTGTAGATGTCCACTTTAAGACTCTAGCAATGATGAGGCAGACATGGAAGCATGCATCTACAGTCGCAGCTGCTCAGGAGGCTGAGGCAGGAGGATCTCAAGAGCCCCAGAGGCTAGCCTGGGCAACCAGTAAGACCTCATCTCAAAAGTAGCCAAAGAAAATATAATGTGATATTGTTAAATATAATATGTTTATAATTTTACAACATTTCTTTCATGGCACAAATATTTTAGAGCAGAGGTGTCCAACCATTTTTTTCCCCTGCCACACACTAGAAGAATGAGAACTGCTTTGTGCCACACATTAAATACACAAACACTAAGGAAAGCTAATTAGCAAAAAAGTCTGTTAATACTTTTTGTGATATCCAACATCACAAATGAGCAAAAAAAAACGTTCTTACAAAATCAGCATGCAGCCCATGGGCTGCAGGTTGGACACCCCTGTTATAGAGCATTATATGTCAATTAATTTCTACTAGGCTTTCCCATGTTACTTACATTCATACAACTTCTCTCCAATGTGAACTTTCATATGACTTTGAAAATAGTTAAAACTGAAAAACTTTCTCTACTGTTTACATTTATAGGGTTTCTACTCTGTGTGCACTCTCCTTACATGTTTTCGTAAGGATGTACGCCAACTGAAGGCTTTGCCACATTCCTTACATTTATAAGTTTCATTTCGAGTATGTATTCTCATATGTACTTGAAAGGCTGTAAGAAAGCTGAAGGATTTGCTACATTCCCTACATTCATAGGGTTTTTCTCCAGTATGAATTCTTGCATGTATTTGGACATAATTAGAATGACTGAAGGCTTTGCCACATTGTTTACATTTGTAGGGCTTTTCTCCAGTATGACTTCTTTCATGTTTTCGAAAGGAACTGCAGCAACTGAATGCTTTCCCACATTCTTTACATTTATAAGGCCCGTCTCCAGTGTGCGATATCATGTGTATTCTAACACTTGTAAGGTACATGAAGCCCTTCCCACATTCCTTACATTTATAGGGTTTCTCTCCAGTGTGAGTTCTTTCATGTGTTTGGAAGCCCAGAGGAGAAATGTAGGTTTTCCCACATGTTTTACATTCATACTCTTTCTCTGCAGTGTGAGTCCTTTCATGTCTTTGAACAGAATAACGACAACTAAACGCTTCCCCACATTCCTTACATTTGTAGGGTTTATCTCCAGTATGAGTTCTTTCATGTGTTTTAATAGACTGGCTGTATCTGAATACTTTCCCACATTTTTTGCATTCATAGAGTTTCTCTCCAGTGTGGGTACTCAAATGTGCTCGAAAACCGAGAGGAGACATGTATGTTTTTCCACACTGTTCACATTCATAGCGTCTCTGCACAGTGTGATTCCTTTCATGTTTTCGAGCAGTATAATGATAATTGAAGGCCTTCCCACATTCCTTACATTTGTAGGGTTTCTCTCCAGTGTGAGTCCTTTCATGTCTTTGAGCAGAATAGTGATACATGAATGCTTTTCCACATGTTTTACATTCATAGGGTTTTTCTCCAGTATGAGTTCTTTCATGTGCTCGGAAACCCAGAGAAGACACGTATGTTTTCCCACATTGTTTACATTCATAGTATTTTTGTGAAGTGTGATTCCTTTCATGTTTTCGAACAGTATGGCGGTAACTGAAAGCTTTCCCACACTCCTTACATTTGTAGGGTTTCTCTCCAGTATGAGACTTTTCATGTACTTGAGCAGACTGGGGATGTTTGAACACTTTTCCACATTTCTTACACTCATAGGGTTTCTCTCCATTGTGAGTCCTTCCATGTACTTGGAAAGAATATCGGCAACTGAAGGTTTTCCCACAGTCCTTACACTTATAGGATATCTCTTCACTGTGAGTTCTTTTATGTTTTTTAAAAGACTGCAGATAAGTAAAGCCTCTTCCACATTCCTTACATTTGTATGGTTTGTCTCTATATTCCTGAAACTTACGTGGATTCTGTCTTGTGTGAGATCTAATATGCCTACTATAGGATGAATGACAAATGAAGACTTTTCCACATACACTGCATTCATATGGCTTTACTCCCACGTGAGTTTTCTTGTTCAGAGTGAGATTTGGAATCTGGTTAATACTTTCTCCACTTTCTCCACATTGATTACCTTCTTTATTTTCATAAGGTTTCTCTACCATATGACTTCTGTAAAAGATAAGAAGTACATTAGGTTTATTAAAGATTTTTAACTTATTAAATGATATCAGAATATAGATTATTTTTGTCCTTCTAAAATTCCTATAAGATAAATACATTGAATGCACTGCAAGAGATATCAAGCATAGCTATTATAAAAACTGTGGTATTTATACATGCATTTCCTTTTTTTTTTTTCTTTTTTTTTTGAGACAGAGTCTTACTTTGTTGCCCCTGGTAGAGTGCTATGGAGTCACAGCTCACAGTAACTTCAAACTCTCGGGATCAACTGTTTCTCTTGCCTCTACCTCCCAAGTAGCTGGGACTACAGGTACTCACCACAACACCTGGCTATGTTTAGAGATGAGGTCTCACTTTGGCTCAGGCTGGTCTCAAACCAGTGAGCTCAGGGAATCCATCTGCCTTAGCCTCCAAAGTGCTAAGATTACAGGCATGAGTCACTGCATCTGGCCTTATACATGGATTGCTTAATACTATTTCCAAGCAAACTATTTTTCAAACACTGAACATCTATGTCATATGTTTAAAAAAATACTTGTGTTGAGTATTTCCTAAGAACAGATAAATGTGAGGCTGAGCTTTCTCATTTTGTTTCCTTATTTATAAAATTTCATGGCATACTAAGATTTTCTCCTTGGATATTACTTTCTCTTGTCAGTATGACTCACCTAAGATTTTTTTCCTGGTTTTTGTACTGATCTTCAATGTTCTGGTCTTTCTCTTTTTTTCCTGAAATGCAGAACAAGTCACCATAATTTATTATAAATTATAGAAAAACTTTTAGATTCTAGGTTCATGATAAGCTGTTACCATGCCTGATTTATTTGCAAGAATAAATTCCACATTCCAAATCTTGGAACAACATCAATGATCAAAAAAACAGAGAACATGATGGAATTTTCATCCTTACCTATTGACTCCAGATTTCGGAAAGTTTCCCACATAACATCTCTGTAGAGTTTTTTCTGTGAAGGATCCAACAAAGCCCACTCCTCCAGGGTGAAGTTCACAGCCACATCCTCAAAGGAGACTGAGTCCTGAAACATCCCACATTTATAAAAAGGAGAATGAGTGAAACACCACTGAGAATCTATACTCAATTCATAAAATGTTCAGCTATTATTCTGTGATTGCCAAAGATTTAATCTATAAACTGGTTGTGAGACTCTCTTTGGCCACACTAACTTCCTCAGAACTGTGAACACAACAAAATAGAAAATTAATTCTACACTTGGTGCCTGTAGCTCAAGTGGCTAAGGTGCCAGCCACATACACCAGAGCTGGCAGGTTCAAATCCAGCCTGGGCCTGCCAAACAACAATGACAACTACAACCAAAAAATAGCTGGGCATTGTTTTAGGCACCTGTAATCCCAGCTATTCGGGAGACTGAGGCAAGAGAATTGCTTAAGCTCAAGAGTTTGAGGTTGCTGTGAGCTGAGATGCCACAGCACTCTACCAAGGGTGACATAGTGAGACTCTGTCTCAAATAAAAAAAAAAATACGCATTTTAATACCATCAATTTCTTGTGAGAAAAACTCCTTCATTATCTTCCATATGCATCTACCACTCAACATCCTATGAGCTACAACATTTCATGAGGTATCAAATGTGGATAGTGTTGAAATGAATAAAAGCACACTGAAGAACTGGAACCTTTTCTACTTTCCCATCACTAAACATGAGACTAGGAGGCATGGGGAAAATAAAGTTGTAATAAGATTCAGCTGACCATACTGTCCTGAAATATTCTAGGTACTCAGATCCAGATGATTCAATCAAAATATTTCTTTTGGAAAAGTATTCATTTTAACATGTACAATATTTATCAGATTCAGTTCTTCCTTTTTCTTTCTGTTCCATTTCATGGGGTTATTAAGTTATTGGGAAGTTAGAGCTTAGGCATGAAGGAAAAAGGTACAAAAACTTAGATTAACAACAACAACAAAAATCCCTTCTTCTGGACTTGGGAGAAGATGGCTTCCCAGTAACAGCTTCTTTACAACCAGGAGCAGTGAGATTGAGGAGAGAAGACTCCGGGCATCTCTGGCTGGTGGGATCTGCCCACAGACATTCCTTTGGGGACACAGAGAGACAGCCAGAGTCTTCTGCTTCCCACGAGGAGGATAAAGACAGTAAAGAACTGGCATGTGGTGGGTACATTTATTCGGTCAGAGGCCACCCACAGCTGTAACTACAACAGCAAGATTATAACCAGGAAAGGCCTTACCTGTGGGAGGGGGGCTTGGGTACTCAATTGAACTTCCTTGGGAGATCCTGGGTGAGAGTGTAGATGACTTTGAGCATTTTCTAGGGCCTCAGACTGAGCTGTTGAGCCAGAAGGGAGCTAATGTTCAGCTGTGAGCCACCTGTACAGCCACTATTGGAGAACTGCCCTGTAGGCTTTGCCCTCAGGGTCACAGCACGAGGATCGACCAGGAGATCTTGAGCAAGTAACCTAGTGACTGAGCAGCCCAAAGGCGGAGACTGAGACACTGGGGTAAAGTGGGGATCTAAGTGTTTGGGAGATTACAGCCTTGGCCCTCAAGAGCACAGAATGGGACTGGTTTTGGTGTACTAGATAAGCAGGCAGCCACTTTAGGAGAGATCCAAGCAACAAGTGCTTTCCTTGGAAAGCATCTCCTTAGTCAAAGATAACAGTTTAAAGTGTTTTTTAAGCGGGCTGAGGAGACATTTAGCCTCTCAAACCTGCAGGGTTTGAGAAATCAGCAGAAGCCTCCAGTCTCTATCTCATATGGCTGTATCAGCATTGTGATTAATATCTCATACCCCAGAAGATCACCTGTTACCTGGACAATATTCAGCTAGAATATGGTTTTGGGTTTTTTGTGTTTTTTTTTAACTTCAACATCTTCCCTCTAGATTATCCTTTTTTTCTTTTTTCTTCCTTTTCTTTTTTTATTTTTCTATTTTAAATACAAATTTCCACTGTTTATTTCTTTAACAATTAGAGCTTCATTTTTCCTAGTGTTTCTGCCCCTATTATTTGGTATTTCCCCCCATTTTATCCCGTAAGGGTTTTTGTTTGGTTGGTTTGGTTTGATTTATAGTATTTTTGTCTTTCCTTTCTACTTGGTAGAGGTGGGGTACTGTGTCTGCACTGGCCGGCAAAGAGCTGCTGACCTCAAGGGAACCACCCAACCCAGCATTCCCAGAGATTGGGGGTTTTTAAGGTTGGGTCAAAGTACCCTACTGTACACCTATATTACTCCTGTCTCCCACTTTCTGAGCCTCTCTTCTTTTTGTTGATATTCCCTTTTACTCACCCCCTCTCCTTGACTTTTTTTCTTTCTTATTAAAATCTTTTTTCCCCTCTTGCTCTTCAATCTTCTCATCCTTCTGGTCCTGCACCAAAAGGACTCATCAAAACCTTAGGCCAGAGGCACAGTAACTTAAAAAGCTAAAGGAAGTGAATGGAAAATTAGGGCAAGGAAACAGATAAAAGAAAACACTCATGAGGAAAAATTGGCTGAAAAATCCTGGCAACATGAAATGCCAGTCCAGAGCAATCCACCTAAGCAACCATGAGGTAGCTACTACAGAGGATTCCACCTATAAAGAAATGTTAGAAATTACAGAAGGGGAATTTAGAACATAGATGATGAAAACCTTGAAGGAAATTGCTGAGAAAGTGGAAAATAATCAAAAGAAAATCCAAATACAGAATCAAAGAAGAGATGAACAATATGAAGAATACAGAAAGGATATAGCAGAGATGAAGGAACTGAAGCAGTAAGAGCACTTAAAGATGCAATAGAAAGTATCAACAACAGATTAGATTATTCAGAAGAAAGAATCTCAGAGGCAGTGGACAAAGCTCTTGAGATAAGTCAGATAGATAAATAGGCAGAAAAAGAGAGAGAAAGCAGAACATTTATTGACAGAATTATGGGACTTTATGAAGCATTCAAACATACGAGTTATAGGTATCCCAGAAGGGGAAGAAGAAGGCCCTGGAGGAATGGAAGCCATACTAGAAAATATTATAAATGAGAATTTCCCAAATATCACCAAAGATTCTGACACACTCCTTTCAGAGAGATATTGGACCCCAGGTCACCTCAACCCGAATAGAGCTTCTCCAAGACACATTGTGATGAACCTGTCCAATATCAAGACAAAAGAAAAAAATTTGCAAGCTGCCAGGAGTAAGTGCCAACTGACCTATAGGGGAAAATCCATCAGGATGAACTCAGACTTCTCTAATCAAACTTTTCAAGCCATAAGACAATGGTCATACACCTTTAATCTACTTAAACAGAACAACTTTCAGCCCAGAATTCTATATCCCACTAAACTAAGCTTTAAAATTGATGAAGATATCAAATCTTTTACTGACATGCAAACATTGAGGAAATTTGCCACAAGACCAGCTCTACAGGAAATACTTCAACCTGCTCTACACACTGACAATCACAGGGGACCACCAGCAAAGTAAGCACCCAGAAATTAAAGGACAGAACCTAGCTTTCACAATGATGCAAGAGACAAAACTAAGCAATGGATTTTCACAAAATAAGATGACTAGAATGTTACCACACTCATCAATTATTTTAATAAATGTTAATGGCTTAAACTCCCCCACTGAAGTGACACAGATTGGCTGATAGGATTGAAAGACACAAGCCATTCATTTGTTGTTTGCAGGAAACACATTTAGTCCCAAAAGACAAATTAAAGCTCAGAGTTAAGGGCTTGAAGACAATTTTTCAGGCAAACAGAATCCAGAAGAAAAGAGGGGTTGCAATCTTATTTTCAGATACATGTGGATTTAAACCAACTAAAGTCAGAAAAGACAAAGATGGTCACTTCTTATTGGTCAAGGGAAAAATACAATAAGAAGACATTTCAATTCTAAATATTTATGTACCCAACTTAAATGCTCCCAGATTCTTGAATCAGACCTTACTTAGTCTGAGCAATATGATATCCTATATAACAGGGACTTTAACACTCCTCTCACAGAGCTGGGCAGATCTTCTAAACAGAAATTAAACAAAGATATAAGAGATTTAAATGAGACCCTAGAACAACTGTGCTTGATAGACATATATCAAACACATTCATTCTTCTCATCACCCCATGGAACATTCTCCAAAATTTATCATATCCTAGGACACAAAATAAACCTCAACAGAATAAAAAGAATTGAAATTTTACCTTGCATCTGTTCAGACCACAAGGCACTAAAGGTGGAATTTAACTCCAACAAAAACGTTCAACCCCACACAAAGGTATGGAAATTAAACAACCTTATGGTGAATGACGGATGGGTGCAGGACGAAATAAAACAGGAAATCATTAACTTCCTTGAGCATAACAACAATGAAGACATAACCTACCAAAACCTGTGGTTTAGAAAAACATACCAAGAATTGAGAAGCATGAATCCAATGAAATCAATTTTGATTTGAGGACAATTAATGACATGGTGGGGTGTGAGGAAAGGGAAGAGCAGAGAGAAAAGAAGGGAGGGGTGGGGGAAAGGTAGAGCAGAGAGAGGGAAGGAGGGAGGGGGTGGGGTCTCAGTGTGTGACACATCTTGTACCCTGAATGAATCCCCAACAATAAAGTTTTCAGAAAAAAAAAAAAAAAATCCCTTCTATAGGCAGTTTCTGGGTTATGAATGAGATAGGTTCCGCAGGTTTGTTCTAAGCTAAATTTGTATGTAAGTTGTAACAGGTATATTTACCCATTATTTGTAATAGCTGCTATTTCTTTTTTTCTTTTTTTTTTTAACAGACTACTCTTTTTTTTTTTATTAATTGTTGTTGCAGTTTTTGACCAGGCCTGGGTTTGAACCCACCACCTCCGGTATATGGGGCTAGTGCCCCACTCCTTGAGCCACAGGCACCACCCCATAGCTGCTATTTCTAAGTGTGAATCGAATATCAGTCAGACTTCTGTAACTCAGGGAATTACTATCATAGCCCCTGCCCATAAGTGTAAGTTGTACATAAGTCAGATGTTTGTAACTTAGGGACTGCCAGTACTTCTGAGTCTCAGGACTACTTCCTACTAATTTTTAGCACACATCCCAAGACAGTAATATGCCAGGAGAGCTCTTTCTGGCACAACTATTACAGTGTACCACAGCCCCTGATGAAATAAAGGACCGGGTTAAGACTCCCAACTTACATGGGAATTAATTAAGATCAAAAATGATATTATTTACTCATGATTATAAAAGGTATAAAAGAAAAGTGTAACAGGTTCTTAGCAGCGTCTTCTTCCAAAAGAATATAAAATGCCTTTTCTCCATTTCAGAAGGAAATGATTCCCAACCAGCCACTTTGAAAAAAAGGATAAGAATTAAATTGGACTTCCATTCAGAAACCATGCAAGCAAGGAGACAGCAGAGTGAAATATTTAAAGTTTTGAAAGAAAAAACCCCACATCTCTTAGAAATCTGTTTCAAGCAAAATTATCCCTCAAATGACTGAGGAAATTTGTCACCTGCTTTGCAAGAAATGTTACACAAAATTCATGAGAAAGAAGGTAAATAACAAGGAAAGGTTCTGCATTAGAGAAGTCTTAAATGAAGGTAAAATAATTGTTCTCCTGTTATAGATACCAGTTTGTTCAAAATAACATACAACATAAATATATTTGGCAAGGAAAGCTTAAGATAAGTAAAATGAATGACATTCCAGGACAAAAGACAAAGCTGTGAAGACAATGCCTGACACTTCTCAGAATATCCAGGAAGCACAGCTGGGCCAAGAATTTTACATTATGTCCCCAGGTCTTACCATGGCCCTTTCTTTCTTTTCTTTCTTTCTTTTTTTTTTTTTTTTTTTTGTTTGTTTGTTTGTTTTTTGCAGTTTTTGGCCAGGGCTAGGTTTGAACTTACCACCTCTGACAAACGGGGTCAGTGCCCTACTCCTTTGAGCCGCAGGCACTGTCCCCATTTTTTTTTTTTTTTTTTTAACTTTCTGGCTGGGGCTGGGTTTGAACCCGCCACCTCCAGTATATGGGGCTGGTGCCCAACTCCTTTGAGCCACAGGCACCTCCCTGCCCCCATTTCTTTATAGCTTAGAGTCTAGTGACTTTAAGACATTAAGTTCACAGACAAATTAAAACAATTATCAAAAATATCACAGAAGACAGGACACATAAAAACACATAGATATACAGACATATAGGCAGAAGCAGACTTTATGGATTTATGAGGTTTTTTTGAATTTTGAGACAGGTCACTCAGTCACACTTGGTAAAGCTCTTGGGCTCAAGTGACCCTCTTGCCTCAGCCTCCTGAGTATCTGGGACTACAGGTGCCTGCCACAACACATGGCTGATTTTTCTATTTTTAGTAGAGATGGGGTCTCACTCTTGCTCAGGCTAGTCTCGAACTCCTCAGCTCAAGCAATCCATACTCATCTCGGCCTCCCAGGGTGCTAGGATTACAGGTGTGAGCCATGTTGCCCAGCCTCAAATTAGAATTTTAAAACAAAAACCAAAAATTTAAGCAGTTGTTCAAGGTCATAGTCCATTTAGTTCTTTAAGGGCTATCTATTCCCTACCAAACCTTATGTTCTGATGAAGCAGCAGAGTCAAGTGGCCTGCCAGAGCAGACCTAAATGTCCTGTGGAGGCAGAATCAAGGTTCTATTGGTATTGTCACACACAAATCTGTTATTTACCTAAGATGTCTTTTTTTTTTTTGAGGCAGAGTCACATTTTATTGTCCTCAGTAAAGTGCCATGGCATCACTGCTCACAGCACCTCCAACTCCTGGGCTTAGACGATTCCCTTGCCTCAGCCTCCCAAGTAGCTGGGACTACAGGTTCCTGCCACAATGCCTATTTTTTTGTTGCAGTTTGACCAGGGCTGGGTTTGAACCTGTCACCCTCAATATATGGGGCCGGTGCCCTACCCACTGAGCAACGCATGCCGGCCTACCCAAGATGTCTTTTAAACCAAGTACCTGTTTCTGACATTGAAAGATGAAAACACCATGGACCAGTGACACTTGGTGAGTTGCTGAACATTTGGATCTGCCCCTGAGTAAAAACTGCTCAGACATCTGACAGGTCCTGAGGGTGGCTGTGTACAGGGTCCAATGTGCCACAAGCAAGACACCCACTCTGAATTTTTGTCCCTTGTGAGGTGCCAATAAATTACCAAACCAAACTGGGGTTTGCTCATCCAGTACAGTAAAGCCAGACCCTGAAACCAGGAGTTGCAGTGGAAGAAAGAGGCTTTCCTGCAGGGCACTGAGAGAGGATACCCGAGAAGGGTGAGGTCCAGGAGAACAGGTCTTCTCAAGGAGACCACAAGGATACACCTGCAGGGTACTCTCCATGGTGACTCAGCTCTTGGGAATTAACTTCCTGGAACTTGGAAATTTCTGTAGGGGCTGGAATAGCATCTCCTGCTTGATTCCAACTAGCCAATGAGAAGGGTAGCTGTGGGGTGGAACTTTTTGACTGTTGATAAAAAGGGAAAGACCAAGCCAGCTGGAAAGCATGGCCATTTGGAATGCCGCAAGCTCCTGGCTGGTGAATAAAGCCCTTCCTCTTAGAAACGTGGTGTTTGGGTGTTCTTGGCACCCATAGGGCAGTGGTTGTAGCACCAGCCACATGCACCAAGGCTGGCGAGTTCAAACTCAGCCCAGACCAACTAAACAACAAAAACACAACTCTAAATTTGGTCTTCTTGAAATATTAAGATCACTGAATGTCACAGAAAAACAAATTAAACTTATTTGATTTTTAAAAAATATAGGAAACCTTGTCAAATATGAAATGGTGATTAATTTTGTATAGGTAATGGTTATATGTATGTTCCAATATTATAAAGCTTTTGTCTTTCCTAATGTATAAAGCATTGGTCTGTCCTCAACTGTAAAACACTGGTCTGTCCTAACATATAAGACATTGGTCTGTCCTAACATATATTGTCAGTAATAATTTTAATTCATCTAAAAAATGGAAAATGTTTTTTGTAGCTGACTGAGTCCAAAGTTTGTCCCTAAAAAGAAAATAAAATATTAAGAGAGACTGACAAATTCTCTCAAATTCAAATCCCTGATATCTTTGGAAATAGAATACCTTCAGACTAAAAGCAGATTTTTAGAACTTTAATGGAAAAGTTAACATGTCTATGGGTATTGCTAACCTAACTTAAAACAGAACAGAAATCAGTTACGTGGAACTGGGC
The DNA here is from genome assembly GCA_963574355.1 of Loris lydekkerianus. Classification (NCBI taxonomy): domain Eukaryota; kingdom Metazoa; phylum Chordata; class Mammalia; order Primates; family Lorisidae; genus Loris; species Loris lydekkerianus. The sequence continues at coordinate 41,593 of CAUYPK010009410.1, forward strand.
TAGTTTGTTATGGCTTTATGTTTGAAATATTGTTGATTCTGTCTATGTTCTGTTTTCCAGAAGTCAAGAAAATCATTTTCTGTCTTTTGAGCTATTTGTAGCTTTTCAAGCAATGTGTGTACTTATGAGCAGAGTTTGAAACATGCATTTTTTCCCTCTCTCCTTGATTTCTCTGGAATTTGAAAGCCTTTTGTTAAGTATTCTTAATTTCTGAGAATACAATTATTTGCATAATTTCAATAAGAATCTGTTTTGTTCATTAGGACATGATGAAGGCACTGGTTATTTTACCAAAGCTTTGGCAGGAATACCATTTCCAGAGGTGTCCAGACTGTGTTAAGGAATTAAGGTTCACTTTACAAGGCCAAAAAAAAGAGCCCTTTGGAAAACTGGCCAGATTCCCATCAGTAACATTTCCTGATCTGTGGTAACACAGGTTGCTTGCTGATAGGTCTGGGAATTGAAATGTGCTTGGGGCCCTCAAGGGAAGAGGAATTTACCCAATGCATATAGGTATCCAATGGCACAGATGAAACCTGGGCTCTGAAAGGCTTTCAAGAAAGTCCAGCCTGACATTCCTTATAAAAGATTTCAGCAAAGCCAATTTTAAAGGAAAAGAGCCTAGATAGCTAATAATTAATTATTCTTCCTGCACTTTATGCAAATAATCAGACCCAGTATACTGATGGTACAGTTTATTTTGGCAACTAAGTTAGTTCTGCTATAATTTGTCTTTAGTAAAGAGACAAATTGGAGAGAGAAAAATGATTCAAAGAGAAGAGGTTGTGACCCACCTGTATTAAATCCCAGCCTTGTCTGTACTGTGAACTCATTAAATGAGACATAATTGTTTTACTAAATTGATCTGTTAAATGGGACTAAGAGACTGGCCAAAGAACATAGAATTATATACAGTAGTTATATTTACTCTGAAGCCTTAAGATTCAACAAAGGTTGCCTGTTGGCTACACTGGAAAATTTTGTTCAGTATTAAATGTTATCTACTGTGTATAGATACCTCAGGAAAATTTAAAACATAAAATAAGAATTTCCTAGTAAATGGTGTAACTGTAACACTGCATCCTACTGTGCCTAATCCATATACTCTGCTGAGTCTGCTGCCAGCAGAAGGCAAGTGGCCCACTTACCTGGACTTAAAAGATGCCTTTTTTAGTATAAGGCTGGCTCTGGGAAACCAGAGACTGTTTGCTTTCCAGTGGGAGAGACCAGACATGGAAACTGTGATCCAGGACACATGGACCAGGTTGCCATAGGAGTTCAAAACACCCACGATTTTTTGAGAAGCGCTGGCTCGTGACCTCCAGAAATTCCCAGCTGAGGAATTAGAATGTGTGCTGCTCCAATATGTAGATGACCTCCTTTTAGGGCACCCTACCCAGGAGGGCTGTGCTGGAGGCATGGACTGCCTTTTATGACATCTAGAGGTATGTGACTATAAAGTGTCCAAACGAAAGGCCCAGATTTGCCAGCAGCAAGTATGTTATCTAGGATTTACTAGCCAGCAGGGGTAGAGGTATTTAGACATGAAATGGAGACAGGTCACTAATTGCCTCCCCACCCCCATGAGCCAAAAGCAGGTTTGGGAATTCTTAGGCGTGGTCGGCTTTTGTCATCTTTGGATACCCAACTTTGCCATCTTGGCTAAGCCCTTGTATGAGGCAACTAAAGGAGAGGAAGGAGAGCCCTTAGAATGGGGAGAACAGGAACATGCCGTCTCCCAGCTAAAGATGAGGCTGGTAAATGCACCTGCATTGGAGCAATCAGACTTGGCCAAGCCCTTCACTCTGTATATCTCAGAGAGAGGAAAGATGTCTGTAGGCGTGTTAACCCAGCTGGTTGGGTTCTGGCCAAGGCCTGTAGCTACCTCTCTAAGCAGTTAGATGGAGTGGTAAAAGGATGGTCACCATGCTTACGAGCTCTAGCTGCTACTGCTCTCCTTGTGCAAGAAGCTGACAAGCTGACTCTAGGGCAGGATCTCAGAGTGAAAGTACCACACTCTGTGGTCAATTTAATGGACTCTAAGGGACATTTTTGGCTCTCTAATTTAAGAACACCCTGAACCAAGCCACACTCCTTCCAGTCAGTGGAAGAGAGACTGAGCATGACTGTACGGAAGTTATAGATAATGTGTATCATAGCAGACCTGACTTGCATGACCAGCCTTGGACATTTGCAAACTGGGACTTGTATGTAGACTGAAGCAGTTACATGACGGCGCAAGGTGAGCGGCGGGCTGGGTATGCAGTGGTCACCTTAACAGACTGTAAAGACTAAGCCCTTACCCCAAGGAACATTGGCTCAGAAGGCTGAATCAATTGTCTCGATTCAAGCCTTAGAACTAAGTCAAGGGAAAAACGTGAATGCTTTACTGATTCTCCAAGTACATGGGGCATTGTACAAGGAGAAGGGACTATTAAATTCTGGGGAAAAGGACATTAAGTATCAAGCAGGAGAGATTTCAGTTGCTAGAGGCAGTATGGAAACCCCAGAAGGTGGCAGTGATGCACTGTTGTGGATCCACAGCACACAAAAGATGCTTCCACCATCACTTCCACAACATTAGAGTTGGTACTGAGGCAAAAAGGGCTGCATCCAAACCATACTAGATGTCGCGAGTGGCTCCCTTGTCCCATGGGTTCCGGAGCTCTCACCTATCTACTCCCAGGAAGAGAAGGAACAATTGGTAGCAGAGAGGAGCCAGGAAATGGAGGGAGAATGGATAAAGATGCCAGATGAATGAGTACAGTCCCCCAGGTTCTAGGAGCCACCATGGTGACAGGAGTATTTGATCAAGTTGCTGGGCCAATACCGCTACACCTCCCACGTCACAGCTGTGGCCAAAACTATCAGTCTACAGTGTGTCACCTGCAGCCAGTTCAATGCATGCCAAGGACTGACAATACCCCCAGGAATCCAGTCATATGGAGCAACACCCTTCAAGGACTTCCAGGTAGACTTTACTGAAATGGCCAGGTACAGAGGGAACAAGTACTTGCTGGTGATGGTCTATCAGACTTGAAATAAGTAAAAAGCCTTCCCCACTGGGATAAAAAGAACTCCTGAAATAGTAAAAGTATTGCCCAGAGAAATCATCCCATAGTTTAAGTTGCCACTCTGATTTAAATTTGACAATGGGCTAGCCTTCATAACAGAACTAATGCAAATAATAAACTAAAGCTTTGAATAACTTATAGGCCTCAAAGCTTAGACAGAGTAAAGTGCATGAACAGGACCATAGAACAGAAATTGGTAAACTCTGCCAGGAAGCAAAGCTTAATTGGATACAGGCCTTGACACTGGTGTTGTTCAAAGAGGCCTCTGTCAATCCTCTGCAATTTAGCAGGAACTCCTAAAAGAACTGGAAAAGACTGAACTGAATAGACAAAAACCCTAGAAAAAGTAGCAAGGAAAATCTCCACTGGGGTAATTAACTGTGTTCTGTTTAGTCTTTGATGTCTGTACATCCTTACTCTCTGGAGAATCAAGGGGATCTAGTCTAGGTCCAGAATCAGACCAAGATAGAAATCACTTTACACTATAATCCTGACCACATGCACAGCAGCAAAGGTAAAAGGAATGCTCACCTGGAGTCATAACAGTTGGTTGTATAGGGCTTCACTGCCCCTTGGAAAGTAAAGGTAACTTTTAAGACAGTCAACATGCCCTGCTCCAGCCACATACTGGGAGCTGGCTGGTCAATGCCCAGCTGAAGCCTGAGGAAACTCCTCAAGGGACTTGTCTGTCTTAATTGGACTTTGGACTTTGGGAAAAGGGGCCCGGGGAATGTCACACGGAAAAGTAAAAACTCACATGTATATTAGGCCACCACCATGGTACTATTAAGGCCTGAGTAGAGAACCCAAGAAGAGTCACTGTCCCTAAAACCTCAGTGCTAAAAATTAATATTGGCACCTGCAGAAACAAGCTGATATTGAGACTCCAAATTAAAATATATTGGAGTCTCAAAAGGGGGGAATGAGAGAGGATACCTGAGAAGGGTAAGGTCCAGGAGAACAGGTCTTCTCAAGGAGACCACAAGGATATACCTGCAGGGTTCTCTCCATGGTGGCTCAGCTCTTGGGAATTTGTAAACTTAACTTCCTGAAACTTGGAAATTTCCAAATTCTGTGAAGTCCTATAGTTCTATAGGGGCTGGAATAGCATCTCCCACTTGATTCAAACTGGCCAATGAGAAGGGTAGCTGTGGGGTGGAACTTTTTGACTGTCAATAAAAAGGGAAAGACCAAGCCAGTTGGAGAGCATGGCCACTTGGAATTCTTCTATGCTGCAAGCTCCTGGCTGGTGAATAAAGCCCTTCCTCTTAGAAACGTGGTGTTTGGGAGCTCTTTCTCTCTGTTGGGCCTCGTCTTACACACAGCAGCTAACACTTAAAACCTCAATGACTCCATGGGCTTACAAGCTAGGGTATTTAAGGGCAGGGGTATCTATACTTTAGGCAGGTAAATTATAAATCCATAGGTGGGAAGGAGGTTATACACTGGTCTGACCCAAAGAGGCAGGATATCCTAAAGAGTGGAAGGGTGGGCAAAACAGATTCAGAGATTCTAGGATTAGCCATAGGAATGTTAAAATGGGTGGGAAATTTAGAACAAAGAATGGTGGTCAGGGTATAATTACTCAGTTCCTCCTTATCTGCATTTTCTATCAGGTGGGGGTTTCTGAAAAACAACTCTTTTTTTTTTTTTTTTTTTTTTTTTTTCCGGTTTTTGGCCGGGGCCAGGTTTGAACCCGCCACCTCCAGCATATGGGGCTGGTGCCCTACTCCTTTGAGCCACAGGCACCTCCCCTAAAAAACAACTCTTGAGAACATGTGTTAAGATCTTTCACTTTTTGTATCGAACCAAAACAAATAGCTTAGAGGCTATTGTTTGTTCTCAATATGTTGTCCATTCACTTTTCAGGGTTAGTGAGGTGCCTGAAACTTTCCTTAAGGGACTCGAGATTTTTTTTTTATTTTCATGCTTGAGGGGCCTGGCAGGCCCCTAAGAGGGGTCCCTGCTCTGTCTCAATTGTATGGCAATTTGAACACAGTCTAGAGTCTCTGTGGTAGGGACTCCCATATGAGGTGAGCCAACTTGCAATTCACAGCATAAATGGGCTTAAGTAAAATATGTAAACTACCATTTAGTTTACATATCTTGTTGCCTCAAGAACATTGAAAGAACCTAAAAGATGACAACTTCACAATGTCAGGGAGGGTGCAGCCATCTATACACCATATAATTCTTTTGTTAGGGGATCTCCCATTCTAGTGGACAAAGAATGGCCCATTTGATCTTTGCAAATTCTTTTCATTCAATATTTTTATATCCTGAATGAATGTCAAACAAGTGTCCTGTGCTCCTGAAGAAAAGTGGTTGTGGTTCAGAATATTAGGCCTACTGGGCCTAGGCTAAAAAAAAAAAAAAAAAGTGTCAGGGCTAGGCTATAATAGAAAAATATTAGCTAACTTCTGGCAAGTTTCCAAATGGCAAGCTTTCAAAAAGAAGAGATGAAATAAGTCTGGTTCACCCGCAAGATAAACGAGAAATTCCTAATTGATTTCTTGCTTCTAGTTCACTCCCAGTTTGTTGCTTGGCTAACTCCCTGGGAAACGAACTGGGAGGTACCAAGTGTCCCTGGACTGACCTTTAAACAATACCAGGTGGAGAAAATACTGAGATTAAAATGTAGGGGGGGGGGGAGGTGTACGGGGGAAAGTACAGAAACTAAGATGTGTAGGGAGGAAATATTAAAACAAAGATATATGACATATGGCTAACTGCAAAATTCTGCTTCTGTACAATGCTTGCTTGCAACCTACCTGGATGCACTGGGACAGCCTGTGTGCCAACCAGGATGCAGACCAAGCCTTAAAAACCCAACCCCTTAAGCACTCAGGGCTGCTCTCAGAAACCTCATGTTGGGACACAGGCAGTCGCTGGCCAGCTCTTCAATAAAGGGACTCTGCTGTGAAATTTGGCTTGTTTGGCAGTGTAGTCTTTGTGGAACTCCTGGGCATAACATTTTGAGGCTCCAGTGAGATCCTCCAGACCCTGGCACTGCTGATCCTCAGATGGCCTCCAAGAGAGAAATAGGCTGTGGTCCCTCTGAAGGGAGGCACCCCCTGGAAACATTCCAGGGTCCCCAGAGGATCCAGAGCCCTCAGAAGACCAGCTGATGATCACCTCTAAATTCACCTGTGAGTCCACCTCTGGAGGTAAGCCATGTAAACATCAATTTTTTTGGCTAGTGTCTGCAGACATTTAGTGTAACTATTATGTTCATTTTTTGTTGTGCTTATTTGTTGTTGTGGACTGTTGTGGAAATATATAACTGTTTAAAGTATTTGTTTGTTGTGAATTGTGTAAGGCCCTTAGGGACCTTCGAGGAAAGGCCAAAGGGATAGGAGTCTTGGACAGGAAACCTGGGTTGCCAGGGTATTGGCCTGTCACAGGCTCTCAGAGGCACGTGTCAGTAGAGCGACCCATCACTAGAAACACCAGAATACTGGTGGGGAACCTCAACCCTGTAAAGACAGTAAGATATCACCACCACTAAGACATCAGTGCTTTGTCCTTAGGCCTTGGAGAAATTGTGGTGCAGAGGGCAGGTGACAAGGGACTTTGACTTCTAACCTCAAGGGTTATGCATGAAGTTAGTCCCATAAACCTGTAAGACAGGAACCTCAGACCCCCGGGCTATCAGCCTGTCAAAAACAGGAATTCCAAGTTGCCGAGCTATTGGCCTGTGTGTGTGTGGGGGGGGGGGGGGAAGTCCCAGAGATGTGTGTCAACACCTGTCACTAGAAACCCTGGGATGCCAGTGTGGACCCCAGCCTCAAATGCACAATTTAGATTCATATACTTTTGTTCATTTGTATTCTGTGTTGTTTGTCTAGTTAACATATTATAGTTTATGCTTCTGCTCTGTTGCCAGCCTTTGGTGTGGGCTGGCCCCCTACAGGTTCCTTTGATCCTTTCTTATGTTAACAGATTTGAAAAGCAGTCATGTGGGAAAGCGTGGGCCACCCTGATCAGTTTCCTTACATTGATGTATGAACCGAGTTAGTGATTAACCCCCCAGCTTGGCTCTGCACCTGTTCTCTCCATGGAGGAACTGCAGTTTTAGTAACAAAACACCTAGTCTCTTTCCACTGAGTGAAGCCCCAGGGGAAGGGGAATTTGGTTATGTTCCCTTTACCACAAGTGATCTTTATGAGAGTGCAAATGTGAGTTTTGTGTGACTAAAGACTAGGAGAATACTGACTCTGAATGGCTAAGTGGAAAGCTTAGACTGCCCAGGTTAGAAAATAGGGTAGAAGAAGGTTGAAACTGTGTACATGTGAGTGCTTACAGACTGACTGAGACAAATTAACAATAAGTAGACTTTCACACACCCCCTTCACAGGGTGAAACAATGTGTGAGTGGCCCCTGTCTGTATCTCAGTTTTTATCCCAGCTGAAACTTACCTGTGGTTTATCTGAAAAAAGAAAATAATAAACACAGAGAAACACACCCTGCTAAAAACTGTACTAAAGCATTAAAAAAAAAAAAAAAAGTTTGTGAAAAACTGCTGTAACTGTGTCTCCAGAAAGATAAAAAACCTTAAACAAAAATAACTCAAGAAACTTACTGTTCAGGCAACTATGGTTTCCCTTAAAATAAAATTAATTTTAAGCTTATTATTAAAATCTAAATGTTTAAAAATTATAAAACTGCCAACTCTGTAATATTTCTAAAGTTACTAAATTCAACTGTTGAGCTTATCTAGAAAATGTGGTCTGCAGAGTGCAACCCACTTGTGCCTAAAGATAAATTCTAAAAAAATAAAAAAAAAAACAGAGTTCACGTGAGCTGAAAAGTGAAAAAAAAATCCCTGCCTAGCCCTAAACAAGAAAATCCTGCATCAATATTATATTCTATAAACTGTCCCTCATTTATAAAATGTAATAATTTGGTTGTTTTTATTATTTAAAAAACTGAATCTTTATAAAAAAAAAAAAGAAGATTTTTACCTTTTAAACCTTCTAATTATCAGTCTAGCCAAGTAAATAATTAATTTCATAGTACACTGTGATCCTGTTTTGTAAAGAAAAATAAAAAAATTTTTTTGATTTAAAAAAAAAAATTAAACCTAAAGAAAAATGGAAGCTCATAAAAAGATTTGTAAAAAAAAATTACATGTAATCCAATTAAGTATCTATTGTCTTTAAAATCTTTTAAGTTATAATCTTGTTTAAAGAAATATTTTAAACCTTTAATATTTAACAAGCCTTCCAAAATCAAAACTCTAAATTTATAGTCTTTTTGAAAAAACATATTATACTTATTTAGTATATTAAAAATATATTTTAAAAATTATCAAATATAAAATAATAGTTAACTTTATATAAATTATATTTATATGTATATTCTAATATTGTAAAATATTGACCCATCTTAGTGTATGTTATCAGTAATAATTTTAAGTCATCTCAAAAAATGTTTTTTATAACTAAGTTCAGAGTTTGTCCTTCAAACAACATTTTAAAAAAAACTAATAAATTCTCTTGAATTCAAATTTCTAACAACTTTAAAAATTAAATACTTTCAGGCAGCACTGTAGCTCAGTGAGTAGTGCGCTGGCCACATACACCAAGGCTGGCAGATTTGAAATCAGCCTAGGCCTGCTAAAACAACGACAAGTGCAATAAAAAAATAGCCAGGTGTTGTGGCAGGCGCCTGTAGTCCCAGCTACTTGGGAGACTGAAGCAAAAGGATCACTTGAGTCCAAGAGTTTGAGGTTGCTCTGAGCTGTGATGCCACAGAACTCTAACCAGGGCAACAGCCTGATATTCTTTCAGAAAGAAAAGAAGAAAAGAAAAGAAAAGACCTTCAAACTAAAAGCAAACTTCTAAAACTTTAATTAAAAAATTAATATGTTATATGAAACCAGCACATTGTACCCCTTGATTGCACAAATGTACACAGCTATGACTTAACAATAAAAAAAATAAAAAATTAAAAAAAATTAACATGTCCATAAGTATTGTCAACCTAGCTTCAAACAGAACAAAAATCAGGTACATAAAACTAATTTGTTGGGCAGCACCTGTGGCTCAGTGAGTAGGGCACCGGCCCCATATACAAAGGGTGGCAGGTTCAAACCCAGCCCCAGCCAAACTGCAACAACAACAAAAAAATATAGCTGGGCATTGTGGCAGGTGCCTGTAGTCCCAGATACTTGGGAGGCTGAGGCAAGAGAATCACCCAAGCCCAAGAGCTGGAGGTTGCTGGGAGGTTGCTGTGAGCTGTGCTGTCACAGCACTCTACCAAGGGCGACAAAGTGAGACTTTGTCTCAAAAAAAAAAAAACTGAGTCGCGGGTTGCGGTACTGACGTGGCCAAGTCCAAGAACCATACCACACACAACCAGTCTCAAAAGTGGCAGAGAAATGGCATCAAGAAACCCTGATCACAAAGAAATGAATATCTTAAGGGGGTAGATCCCAAGTTCCTGAGGAACATGTGCTTTGCCAAGAAGCACAACAAGAAGGGCCTGAAGAAGATGCAGGCCAATAATGCCAAGGCCGTGAGTGCACGTGCTGAAGCTATCAAGGCCCTTGTAAAGCCCAAGGAGGTTAAGACCAGGATTCAGTCTACATTGCCCACCCCAAGCTTGGGAAGTGTGCTCATGCACACATCGCCAAGGGTCTCAGGCTCTGCTGGCCAAAGGCCAAGGCCAAGGATCAAACGAAGGCCCAATGTGCTGCTTCATCTGCATCTTCAGCTTCAGTTCCAGCTCAGGTAGGCCCCCATGAAGGCTCCAGAGTAGAGGCATCTGCCATCATGAGGACAAAAGGACTGGTGTGACCACTAGGCTGCCGTCTATATGGGGCTGAGGTCCTCCTGTGCTATTTGTATAAATAAAACTGAGGCAGGAAAAAAAAAAAAACTAATTTGTTATAACTTTTTATTTGAAACATTACTAATTCTCTGTGTTCTGTTTTCCAAAAGTCAAGAAAACCATTTTCTGACTCTTAAACTATTTGTAACTTTCAACAATGTATGTTATAAACAAAATTTGAAACATTTTTTTTCTCTCTCCTTGATTTCTCCAGAATTTAAAAGCCATTTGTAAGTATTCTTAATTTCTAACAATTATTTGCATAAGTTCAATAAGAATCTGTTTTATTTTACAGGACAAAATAACACTGGTTATTTTACCAAGGCTTTGGCTGGAATAACATTTCCAGAAGTGTCCAGACTACATTAAGGAATTAAGGTTGACTTCATAAAAAAAAGCCCTTTGAAAAAACTAGCGAGATGCCCATTAATAACATTTCCTGATCTGTGGTAAGTAACTGAAGGTCACTTTCCAACAGGTCTGGGAATCAAAATGTACTTGGGAACCTCAAGAAAAGAGGAATTTGGGCAGGCCTGTTGCTCAATGGGTAGGGCACCAGCCCCATATACTGAGGATGGCAGGTCAAACCCAGCCCCGACCAAACTGTAACAAAAGATAGCCAGGCATTGTGGCAGGTGCCTGTAGTCCCAGCGGCTCAGGAGGCTGAGGCAACAGAATTACCTAAGCCCAGGAGTTGGAAGTTGCTGTGAGCTGTGATGTCACAACACTCTGCCGAGGGCAAGAAAATGAGACTCTGTCTCTTAAAAAAAAAAAAGAAAGAAAGAAAAGAAAAGAGGAATTTACCCAAAGCATACAGGTATCTAACAGCACAAATGAAACCTTGACTCGTGAAAGGTTTCCACGTCTAATCTGAAATTCCTTATAAAAGTTCCAGCAAAACCAATTTTAAAAAAAGCCTAGATGGCTAATAATTATTCTTGTTGCACTTTATGCAAATAATCAGACCCAGTGTACTGAAGGTACAATTTATTTTGGCAACTAAGTTAATTCTATTATAATTTATCTTTAGTAAAAAAAAAATCAAAGAGAGAAAAAAATAATTCAAGGAAAAAGAGACTGTGGCCCACCCATATTAAATCCCAGCCTTGTCTGCAATGTCAGCTTATAAAATAAAACATAACTGTTTTACTAAACTAATCCGTTAAATAAAACTGGCCAAAGAATATAGAATCATATACTGTAATCATGTTTCCTCTGAAACCTTGAAACTCAACATGAATTGCCTATTAGCCACACTAAAACATTTATTTGCTATGTCTACATAAATACCTCAAAAAAATTAAAACCTAAAATAAGAATTTCCCAGTAAATAATATAACTTTTAAAATGGCCTCATAAGTGACCCCACACCCAACTAGTATTCAAGAATATTCACTTGAATTATTCAGAACTGAATCAGTTCTGTAGGGACTCTTAAAACTATATATTATCTTAAAAACTGTGTGATGTTTATAATTAAAAATACTAACGTTCTCATTATGTAAACCTTAGTCTCAAAATCCCAAACTTGGAAATGTTAGTAAATAACTGCTAAATAATTTCATTCTCTTACACTAAACCCAACCTTAACTCCATCTCTGTCAGTAATAATTAACCACATTCTATTTAACACAACAAAAATGAAAGAAACACTCACCTAAATTCCTCACAGCTAACAAAAAAACTTCACCACCCAGTAGAAAGCAAAAGTGACTTTTAAAACAGTCAACATGCCCTGCTCCAGCCACATACTGGAAACCAGCTGGTCCATGGATGTCTCAAGCCTGAGAAAACTCCTCGCAGAACTTGTCTTAATTAAATTTTAAACTTAAAAAAAAAAAAAGAAGAAAATGTAATCTATGTATCCACAAACTTTCATATTACAAGGCCCCCTTTGGAACTTGATTTACCTGTACCAAAAACCTAACCTGCTGTGCCTCTGCTAGCTTACTTTCAGATGAACTTCCAATCCTATAATATATTAGTTCACATTATACTCCAAGTATACATACCGTATATACTCAAGTATAAGCCGAGTTTTTTCGGCACAAAATTTGTGCTGAGTTTGGGTTTTTCGGCACAAATTTTGTGCCGAAAAAGCTCAGCTTATACTCGAGTATATATGGTATGTGATTGGAAAGAGGGAAGAGAACACCTAAACCTGAACTCCAATCCCAACCTCAGAAGAATAAAAAAAAAAAACCCATATCATCCCCCTCCTAATTTCAGTATAACTAGGTCCACAGCAGTAGGGGCCAGTTCACTAGTCATGCAGAACACCAACTTTAATACCCCAGCCAGCAAGTTACCCAAGATTTTAAAAACTATCTCTCAACTCGAAACACAAGTTGACTCTATGGCTGAGGTAGTCCTGCAGAACTCAAAGGAGCTAGACCTCCTCTTCATGAAAGAGGGGGGACTATGTGTAGCTTATGTAAAAATTACTGTTTCTATGCAAACCAATCTGAAGTTATTAGAAAAAACAAATATTATCACCAGGAAGAAAACAATAACTAGTATCAATCCTTATTCTCCTGGTCACTGTGGCTGACAACCCTCCACTCATCCTCCTAGTAACCCACTTACCCTGCACCCAACCTTGTATCTACCACTGAATTAATGATTTGACTCAGCCTCCACCCACCAAAAAAGTGGAGAGTTGTTAGTCCTAGTGGGCCTAGGCTAAATAAGAAAAGTATCAGGGCTAGGCTATAATAGAAAAATATTAGCTAACTTCTGGCAAGTTTCCAAACTACAAGCTTTCAAAAAAAAGAAATGAAATAACTGTAGTTTACCCCCATGATAAATGAGAAAGTGCTAATTGATTTCTTGCTTCTAATTCACTCCCAGTTTGTTGTTTGGCTAACTCCATGGGGAATGAACCAGGAGGCACCAACTGTCCCTGGACTGACCTCTAAACAATATCAGGTGGAAAAAATACTAAGATCAAATGTTTGGGGGAAAGATGTATGGGAGGAAAGTACAGAAACTAAGATGTATAGGGGGAAAATATTAAAACAAAGATATATGACATACGGCTAACTAACCGCAAAATTCTGCTTCTGTACAATGCTTGCTTGCTACCTACCTGGATGCACCTGGACAGCCTGCATGCCAACCAGGATGCAGACCAAGCCTTAAAAACCCAACCCCTGAAGCACTTGGAGCTGCTCTCAGAAACCCCATGTTAGAACACGGAGGCAGTCGCTGGCCAGCTCTTCAATAAAATGAGTTGAATTCTGCTGTGAATTCAACTCATTTGGCAGTGTGGTCTTTGTGGAACCTGCAAAGATTTTATTTTATATTCAGTAACTCCTCTATGATTATCGAGTGTACCTTCATTACATTGAGTGAAATAACCTTCGGCTCTAATATTACTTAATCCCATTAAAATTTACCATTTGATACATTATGGAAAGTTTTAAAATTCAGAACCTAAATTGCAGAGGACCAACAGCCAAGGAGTACTGTTGTGTAATGTAAATTCCTTTAATATAGTTTAGATTTATATTTGAGTCAAACTGTGGACTTCTGTTTCAGTGTTTCTTTTCTTTTGTTCTCTCTCTTCCCTATTTTGTTTTCTGGTCACTGGATATACTTTGTGGGAGGAGGGTGTGCATTTTCTGACCTGGTACTTATAAATTTTTTCCGCCAGAAACTTAACTGTCATGAGGGTGAGGAGCAATGGTTGCTTTACAAAGTTTTAAGAACCCCAAGTTTTGGATCGGTACCTGTAGCTCAATGGTTAGGGTACCAGCCACATTCACCGGGTTTGGCAGATTTGAACCAGGCCCAGGCGTGCTAAACAACAATGACAACTACAATAAAAAAAAAAAAAAAAAAAAAAAAATAGCCAGGCATTATGGTGGGCACCTGTAGTCCCAGCTGCCTGGGACATTGAGGCAAAATAATTATAATAGTTAAGCCCAAAGTTTGAGGTTGCTGTGAGCTGTGATACCACAGCAGTCAACCAAGGGTGACATAGTAAAACTCTGTCTCAAAAAACAAAACAAAACAGGTTTCACCAGGTTCAATGGTTCCTGCCATTGTAATCCCAACACTCTGGGAGGTCAAGGCAGGTGGATTGCCTGAGCTCAGTTGGAGACCAGCCTGAGCAAGAGCAAGACCCCATCTCTACTAAAAATAGGAAAGCAATCTGGCATTGTGGTGGATGCCTGTAGTCCCAGCTACTCGGGATGCTGAGACAAGAGAATTCTTTGAGCCCAAGAATGAGGTTGGTGGGACTATCACACCACAGCACTCAATCCCAGGTCAACAGAATGAGACTCTGTCACAATAAAAATAAAATGACATTTTAAAAAAAACTAACTTCTTAACTGTAAAAGATTCTCTAAGATTAGGAATTCAACTGCATTTTCACATTACCAATTAAAATACAAATTTATTTTAGGAAGAATAGAGCCTTTTAAATGTCAAAGTTCTATAGCAACATGCATACAAATACTGAACTAAACATTAAAAATCCAGCTAAGAATTTCAATGCATCCATCCTGCATCTTGAAATTCTCTTGCACAAAAGAACACAAATTTTGTTTGGTTCCAGAATTTTCTTGTCTTACATCATATCTCACAACTTCCATTTTCATAGCCAAAGAAACTAAAATTTCACACTCTCATAGGTATTAAAACTTTATTTTATTTTATTTTTTTTTTTGGTATTAAAATTTTTAAGTGCTAACAGAAACTAGAGTCTGAAGGTCACTATACTCAATACATACAGGAATGCAAAGAAACATAAATATTCTCACCATTGCAGCTAAGCAGCCTGCTGCCTCACAATTCAGAAGAAAAAATCCACATTCAAAAGGTTAAACAACTTAAGCTTGGGGGCACATTTTCACCACTGAGATACAATGGCTAGAGTCAGTCAGTCAGTCCAAGATTCAGTTTAAGGTTCTGATCCAAATGAATTCCCAAATTTATCAACCTTGTTATCCCATCCTGATCTTAACACATTTGCTCAATATGTAAAAATCACACTTCAAATATAGCAATATTGTGGATATAAAACTCAAACCAAATATCTAAAAATAGGCCCAGGAAATCACAATCACAACTTCAGAAAGGGCACCATTCCCATTATCTAAACCCCAAGTGACACATGGGGCCCCAGCTTTCCAGTGCTTAAAGATCCTCTAAGAACAAAGGGCTCCTCCCAAGGTCAGTGTGATCAGCTGGGACACCTGCATGTGAGACTTCCTAGGAAGAACCAACTTCATCCCCCATTACTGCCTTAGGCAGCCTTGAAGTTGGCCTTAGTATCAAGGGACTGCTCCAGGTCTCTCCTGACCATTCAAGTGGCTTTAGACCACCACATTTTAAATGAAACAAACCCAGTGTTTGAAGAATACATCAAAAATCAAACCAGCCTCGGGGCCTGTAGCTCAGCAGCTAGGGTGCCAGCCACATACACCAGAGCTGGTGGATTCAAACCCAGCTTGAGTCTGCCAAACAAGAGTGACAACTACAACCAAAAAATAGCCAGGCATTGTGGTGGGTGCCGGTAGTCCTAGCTACTTGGGAGACTGAGGCAAGAGAATCACTTAAGCCCAAGAGTTTGAGGTTGCTGTGAGTTGTGACACTACAGCACTCTATAGAGGGCAACATAGTGAGACTCTGGCTCAAAAAAACAAAAAAATCATTCAAACCAAATATTTACACGTCAAGTATGGAAATAAATGGTAAGGACCTTTTTCATGTTCCACAACAAAACCCACAAATAGGTATTCCTTTCAGGAAATGAAAATAATGCCAATTAATTATTATTTCCATGGCAAGAAATGGTTTTCTAAACAATTAATCATATGTTAACACATCTAGGAGTTACAAGTCTAGGCCCTGAAATTCCTTTTGAAATCTCCCAAAAGAAAAAGAAAATAGGCCTCAAAAATTTAGAAGAAAACAAAGATTAATACTAGGATACTTTTTTTTCCCCCTGAAAATCACCTTTCTCAATTTTTGGAAATACTTTGTACTGTCTTGAGCTCTACTGATTGAGTACAAGTTACATTTATTGAAATACTGAGACACAAGTAAGTGAATAAACGGTTTCTACTGACAGTCAGGGAGGGGCAAGGGGACTTGTAACCGCGGTGACCCACAGATCAGCCAGTAAAGTTTCCAAAGAGGAACCTCATCTTACAGGATCTCAGTACCCAGGAAATAGACTGGGGAGGAGTGACACAAGCATTTTATACCACACACTCCTGGGTTCCTAAGCTCTGCTGCTTTCTTCTCAAATACAGTACCCACAAATAAGCAAAAAAAGAAATCTGAAAGACTCGTCTCCAGCTGTGTGGTAAGTAAACAATTAAAATAGGGCAGCACCTGTGCTCAGTGGGTAGGGCACCAGCCCCATATACTGAGGTTGGTGGGTTCCAACACAGCCCCCGCGGAACTGCAACAAAAAAATAGCCAGGAGTTGTGGCGGTCGCCTGTAGTCCCAGCTACTCGGGAGACTGAGGCAAGAGAATCGCCTAAGCCCAGGAGTTGGAGGTTGCTGTGAGCTGTGATACTATGGCACTTTACCGAGGGCTATAAAACAAAACAAAACAAAACAAACAACAAAAACAATTAAAATACAGCTGGGTTCGGTGGCTCACAGCTGTAATCCTAGCACTCTGGGAGTTCAAGACCAACCTGAGTAAGAGTGAGGCCCACCCCCCATCTTTATCTTTTAAAAAGAACAAATCAAATTTAAAAAAGTAAAATAATACAATAAATAAAAAACAATATGGTAAATCTCCATTTAACATTCTTGATAAGTTCTAGGATACTTGTGACTTTAAGCAAAAGGATGCAAAAGGAAACAAAAGGGTTTTTTTTGTTTGTTTGTTTGTTTTCCTCATCAACGTATACAGAAAGGACATTATCCAATGACTTTCTGCATGCTGCATATTGTTTGGATAAAGTCACATTTTCCAAGAACTTATCAACATAAAGTGAGGGCGTATTGTAGCATGTTTTTGAATTGTAGAAATAGTAAATCATGATCCTGTATTGGAGAGGAAATGGCATTTGAGAATTCAGGAGGGATCTGGAAATACAGGAATTTAAGGTCAGCCTTTAGAGGAGCTAGGCTGGGAGACACGGCTATTGATTGGAGATTTTGCTTCATGCGGAAAACTAGGGTGAAAACGGGGGAAGGGAGTTGGGAACTCCACAGACCGCAGCCCCACTCACACACAAGCCCACACACCTAGTGGGAACCCTCCCCGATGACCCTCCTGCCAATACCGCACAATCTGGGGACTTGCAGGCCTGCAGCCACCAAGATGTCCAGAAAGGGCTCCGAAGCCCAGGCCGAGATCGCCAGGTAGGGACAGGACAGGACAGGACATCCAGGGCCTGGATGCTGGCCCAGACCCATCATCAGGCCTGGAGGGACTGAGGGACAAACTGCACTAATAGCAACTCAGTCCACAAACTCCGCAATGGACTGTGGGAAGGCCTGGGTCCTGCCACAGCTGGTTCTGGCCGGTTCCAACCAGCCCTCATTCCCCAAAGCTGGTTGACCCCGGACCCCAACACAATTACCAGTGTATGACTTCTTGGGTGTCCCAGCATTGTCCTATGCATCTTACAACACACAAGTTGCTCCTGAGACAAATGAAGCCTCACAGAAAAACAGGGACCATGCTCCACCACGAAAAAGGCTTAAAATTAAAAGGACAACTTCGGGCATCAGAAGTGTTGCAGACTCAACCCCCCCACAGTAAGCTGATTGGCCACTCCCATCCTCAGGCCCCAGGGCTCCTGACTGGATAGTGCCCCATGCCCTGCTCCAGGCTCAAACATGCTGGAGTGGAGTCACAAGGAATGAGTGAGTTAGCAGCATGGCCAAGGTTTCCTCATAGCTTACCTTTCAGTATGTTCATTTTCAGCCAAAATAAAAACACACCAACAAAGAAAACGAATTATTAAATACATGGGAAAATTGGAATTATACGTCAGCAATATTCTACAAAGCAATTGTTGGTAGGCCTAAAGCAGACACACAGAAACCTTACCCTCAAGCCCCTGAACCCCTGAGCCCCAAAGGAAGGACACACTCCCAGAAGATCACCTGATTGGTCAAATTTCAATATCTCATTTGCATGAGAGGGTGCGTGTAAGCTCAGAGAGGGCAGGATGATGCTGATTGGTCAATTTTCAATATCTAATTTGCATTGATGTGGACCAATCAAATTCTCAGCACTTCTTTTCCTGCCCACCAAAGATGTTATAAAAGCAACCGTTTCTTAGCCCTAAGGTGCAGATGCCATCTTAGGCTGTGTCCAGCATTAAACCTGGCCTTCAACTTCTTTCTCTGGTCTTTTCTGTAAGTACACTCCACACACCTTTCAGGAATCAAGGAAAGGAAAGGAAACGTCTGAAGTAGTTTGTTTAAGCAGCTTCCTGCATCTACAGTTCACAAGGAAATCCCCCATTCAGGGGTTAAACATATTCCCAAGGTTGGGAATCAGACTGTTGAAATGCAGCCCCAGAATTGATCAGTCTGAGTTGATTAGGCAAAACAACCTCAGAAATAAACACTGGGAGCTCGACATGCTTTACTGTTCCCTCTTCAGTATAGGGAAATGCTCTCTCCTTCAAGACTTTTATTTTCCCTAACTGGAAACTCACCTGGGGTCAGTTTAAGCTTCTGGCCTATATAAACCGTCAAATTCATAAGCCCTTTCTCCAGGAGACAACACAAACGAGTCTTTCTCAGAGTATAAGCTTTACAGATTTCCTGTGTATACAGAAATTAGTCTGAGGGCAGGAACTCTATCCATGTCAAAACCCAAACACTGTCCTTAAAAGGCCCAAGTTTCAGAAACAGAACCGCCCCATGGCATCTGCACGTAGGTCCCCAGCTGTCCAGGGCTCTAGAGTTTTTCAGAGTCCACACTCCTGCCATGTCTGTCCTAAGCAGCTGGAGACCTTTACAGGGATGGCTGTGCCAGGGAAGTCCAAGGGTAGCTCCATATGCCTCCCCAGACTGGCCTCAGCTTGGAGCCACTGGCCTCAGACCTCCATTCGCTTGCTCACACCAACAATAACAATTTAGTCAAACATCCTCAATCCTATTGTTTAAATAAGAAATCAGCTAAGTCCTTGCTTTCCTTCTGTGTCTATAAATAAGGCAGAGGAGGAAAATGCTATGATACTTTATATGACTTTAAAACCTGGAAGATAATTATTCCAATGAGAAAACAAAAATGCTACCACACTATTAATTTCCAATTAACAAATTATTACGTACAACAAATCATCAAATTTGAACTTTTTTTTTTCCATTTCAGTTGCTCACTGCCCTTCATCAGTTGAGGGCTGTCACTAGGTGCTCTATGCCTGTCCTATTGACCCATTTGAAACCATCTCATAGCTGAAACCCACACAATGGCACACCCAATCATTTTGGCAGCTAACTCCTAAGATTGTGTAAATAGCTTCTCCTTGCAAGATGTCTAATTGGCCCTAAGTTAAATCCACCTCTGGCTCTCTTATGTCCCTCAAATTATTCAAATAAATTGTCTTCCACAACAGGCAGTGATATGTTCGGATAAGTAACTCATCCACTTTGTTTTATTCTCATTAAACTGTTACCTAGTCCTTGAGGGTACACACAATTTATTTATTTATTTATTTATTTATTTTAGACAGTCTCAAGCCACCTTCCTGGGTAAAGTGCTATGGCATCACAGCTCACAGCAACCTCCAATTCTTGGCCTTATGTGATTCTCTTGCTTCAGTCTCCCAAGTAGCTAAGACTACAGGCACCCTCCACAACACCTGGCTGTTTTTTGGTTGCAGTTGTCCTTGTTGCTCAGCAGACCCGGGTAGGGTTCAAACCCACCACCCGAGGTGTATGTGGCTGGCACCCTTGCCATATTGCCCTTGAGCTACAGGCGCCTCCCACACAACTTATTTTAAACTGATTATCACCTGCTGTAAAGCTTGGAAGTCTCAAATCAACCTTGAAAAGCCACACTTTATACAGGATGTGTGGATACTAATGCTACCCTCACTATAAGAGAAAGTTTCACTGGCTTTCTTTTTTCTGGAATATAGCTTAAAAGCAATTTTTTGGAGAACTTTTATGGTGGAATACATTTGATAGACCTATAAGATAGGAGTAATGGTGGTGAGAGGAAAGAGACTTTCTGAGGTGACAGTTGAAGTTAAACCTGGAATAATGCATTAGTATAAAAAGTCAGACCAAAGAATTATGGGAATATGGCAAGATAGAAGGATAAGGAATGTCTCCCCAACTACATAATAACTGCATAATCTCTCTTATGTAGGTATTTTGAAACTCAGGAATACATTGAAGGATTGCAACTTACAAGTAAAGAATTAAAGGATGAAGTGTAGTTAATTGACTTGATTTCCAACTCTTAGCAGTTATCAATTACCCAACCCTTATGCCAAGGTGGAGGCAGGAAGTTGTTCAGGCACCTTATGAAAGCCACAATGGGCAAAAAGAATCCCATTTGCAAAATATTAGGGATCTGTGCTCAGCTTACTAATCGCTCCTGTTGAATACAGAAGTTTACACAAAAAGGTGAGTGGCATTTGTTGCATCTAAAGCCCCTTCAACTCCAGCTACCATTAGTCCAGGCTGGTGCCTTTCCTATCTCTTCATTTTTCTTTTTCCCTGTTTTGGGGAGGCAGACACTGAAGAGTAGATTATTTAAAAGCAAACACACATATAGAGGAAATTAAAATACCATTGAGTATGCTCAAGGAAAAGCGCAGGTTCAAAAAAGACTTTAAAAGCCCTTAAATTTACAACTTAGGGTGATCCTCAGCACAGAAACAGCTGACAATGATTTCAAAAACGGGGAAAAAAAGCAAACCTTATGGAATAGGGACAATCTGATTCTATAGTTGCCATAATATTAGAGTCCAACATCCATTAACAAAAAGAAAATCATTAGGCTTACAATGAAACAGGAAAGTACAGCCCATTGAAAGGGGGAAAAACAGTCTGTGGAAAAGATTTGGTGGAGGATATACTACTGAACAAAGTCTTCAAAACTATGTTATATATAATTAAAGAAAGAAGGGAGATGGATTGCTTGAGCTCAGGAGTTTGAGACCAGCCTGAGCAAGAGTGAGACTCCCCTCTCTAAAAATGGCCTGTCATTGTGGTGAGCACCTGGCAGGCTACTTGGGAGACTGAGGCAACAGGACCACTTGAGTCTAAGAGATTGAGGGTGCTGTGAGCTGACACCACAGCACTCTATCAAGGACAACAAAGTGAGACTCTGTCTCAACAAAAAAAAAAAAAAGGAAGAAGGTGAAGGAAATGGTGTATGAACCAATGAACCAAATAAAAAATCAATTACAGATAACCTGAAACCAAAAACAATTCTGGAATTGATAAATACAACAAACTTATTAAAGGTACATTTGAATACCTTTAAAATATCATTTTAAAAAATCATAAAGCTTACAATGAAACAGAAAAGTACAGCCGGATGACAGGGGGAAAAGCAGTGACCTGAACATAGGAAAATTCAAAGTATTATTTTTAACCAACAGAAACAAAACAAAAAGACTGAAGAAAGTAGACAGGGCTCTAAGGACCCATGCGACATCCTCACTCCCAGGACCGACGTGACATCCTCACTCCCAGGACCCACGCAACATCATCACTCCCAGGACCCACGCAACATCCTCAGTCCCAGGACCCACGCGACATCAATCACTCATACCTACATACTCATTTTGGAACTTCCAGCAGAAGAGAGAGTGCAAGAGAAAGCTTGAACTCCTGAGCTCAAGAATATTTGAAGAAATAATGCCTGAGAACTCCTCAAATTTAATAAAAGACATTTAAGAAACTCAACGAAGTCCAATGACGATGAACTCAAACTCAAAGTGAGACTGAACTGAAACTGTAACTTGTTTTCTACATGATTTAAAAGATGAAAATGTTTTTTAAAAATTAACTAAAAACTAGTATTGTAACTCTGGTTTACCACTCCACTTTTGTTGTTCACATGATTTAAAAGCCGAATACATGATTAGTTTATGTTTTTTGAACCCACAATATATAAAAATGTAATGCCATGACATCAATAGCTAAATTCAATTGGGATGGAGAAATAAAAGAGCAGAATATTTGTGTTATAGAAACTAAATTGGCATAAGTTCCAATTACTGTTATAAATTTAGGATGATAAATACTATGTATAATCCCCATGGTAGTCACAGTGTAAACAGTTATAGAACACACACACAAAAGGAAATGCAAAAAGTATATAAACTTTTCCGTACAAAAAAACCACACAACTAAACACAAGACAGTAATGCAGAAAAAGGGGGACTGAAGTCCCTTCCTTATCAGTACTTTAAATATAAATGGATTATACTCTCCAATCAAAAGATAGAGATTGTACTTTGAAAATGGAAACGTTAGGGTTTTCCCTGATTTTTATGAAGTACCAGATAAAGTCATCTAGCAAAAGTCCAAATCCCAAAAGAAGTCCTTTTGAGTAGAGCACCCTCTTACTGATATTTTTCTGAGTCATTTATGGTTTGTGGTTGTTCTATTACTCTAAGTCATAATTTTTACCATGGGTGTGATTCTGGTGGTTTTCATCAAGAAGACAATGAAACAGCTCGGCGCCTGTAGCTCAAGCAGCTAAGGCACCAGCCACATACACCAGAGCTGGTGGGTTTGAATCCAACCTGGGCCTGACAAACAACAATGACAACTACAACCAAAAAATAGCTGGGCATTGTGGTGGGTGCCTATGGTCCCAACTACTTGGGAGGCTGAGGCAAGAGAATTGCTTAAGCTCAGGAGTTGGAGGTTGCTGTGAGCTGTGATGCCACAGCACTCTACCCAGGGCAACAGCTTGAGGCTCTGTCTCAAAAAAAAAAAAAAAAGAAGGCAATGAAACCATCATGGTTTACATTTTTGGTGCTATTAGGGCATGAGAAAATGGTTTTATGGAAAAAAAAATACCTATATTAAAAATAAAAAATAAAAATTTTCCTGAAGGGGGAAATACTTGATTTTGTATGTGCATGTAATATTGACTCAGAATAATAATGATCTTGACAAAAATCACAAACTTAATTTGAAAATCCATAGTAATAATGGAATGTTTTAATATATTCTCACAGGAATGGAAAAAGATAATAATTGATAGTATACACATTATTTTAAAACAGTTAATGAAATATTTTTAAGAAACAGCTACTGAAGCTTTTAAAAAAAACATGCACATCATTTTTAATCACATATAGTGAAAAAGACTTTAAAATGTACTGCGAAATTACATTCAACTGTAATAGGAAACACTGAAAATCTGCTTAATATGAGAAAAGTGCTTATTCTTACTCTACAGGACTGAATCAGTACAGTCAGTGCTCAACACAGTAGAGAAACAAACTCCCATGTAGTTCTTTGAGACTGTACCATTGTAGCTGTTATGGCAGAACCAGAAACACACAGTCACTGGCTGCATTAAAAGAAAAAAAAAGTGCTTACAAAATAAATTAATAGATAATCTCAACCTAGAGATGAGGTGAGTCAGAGTATCAGGAAATACTCTTCATCTTAAGAATCTAAATTAATTGCCTGGTGGACATATTAGAGTTTGTAGAAAAATTCAAACCACAATGGATCTTTGAGAACTGTGGACACCTCTGTGGAAAACTATATCTCTGAAAAGTTGGCAATAAAGCAGTTAGTGCTGGTTCTAAGAATACTCTTGACTGGCAAGGCAAAGCATCAGGAAAACTGGGTAGAAGCTGGTGTCCCTGAAGCCTTGTATCCTTCTGTGGCTACAAAACATGGCAAATGCCTTCTCTTCTGCCTTCCGTACGTGCTGTAAGTAGGCTACTAACAAATTATAACACAGAACCCTAAAAGGATATTTTGTAGAAAATATATGTCACATTATCCATATTAACTTAACACAATCCAGGAAATTACGTGTATAAACAATCCAGGATTGATTACATGTATAATCTTTATAATTCTTTTTTATATTGAGAATTTTCTGGAACATACATGAATTAATTTGTATCATTTCCTTCTATTGATTACATTGTTCTATCACAGGTTTCTCCTCTTAATGCAAAGTCTATTATCTAAATCACAGCCAGAAAAGAACACCACATAGCATGGTGGCACCCGTAGTGTGGGTAGGGCACCGACCACATACACCAAGGCTGGCAGGTTCAAACCCAGCCTGGGATGGCTAAAAAACAAACAAAACAAAACAACAACAACAAAAATAAACAAACAAACAAACAAAAAAATGACAACTGAAACAACAACAACAAAAATAGCAGGGTGTTGTGGCAGGTGCCTGTAGTCCCAGATACTTGGGAGGCTGAGGCAAGAGAATCGCTTAAGCCCAAAAGTTTGAGGATGCTGTGAGCTGTGATGCCATAGCACTCTACCAAGGGCCACACAGTGAGACTGTCTCAAAGACAAAAAAAAAAAAAAAAAAAAAAGTATGACACATAGCAAAGAGCAAACAAGAAAGAAAACAATAAGTCAAATGAAAGTATACTCTATAAGCTTTGCATAC
Source organism: Loris lydekkerianus (assembly GCA_963574355.1). NCBI lineage: Eukaryota > Metazoa > Chordata > Mammalia > Primates > Lorisidae > Loris > Loris lydekkerianus. The sequence continues at coordinate 66,066 of CAUYPK010009410.1, forward strand.
TCACAAAGTTATTATGACTAATTTTTAGCATGGAAAACAGAATAAGACTCCTCTGTCCTCCTTCCCAAAAGGAGGGATAGATGAAAGAAAGATGATATATGTATGTATGTATGTGTATATATATATATATATATATATATATATGTATATGTATATGTATACACACACACACACACACACACACACGGGGGTGTGTGTGTGTGTGTGTGTGTGTGTGTGTGTGTGTAAATTGGGTAAGGGATACCTATTACATGCCATACAAGGGTAGTAGGAAAAATCCCCCAAATTACCAAATTGTCATTTTTCAATGGCCCATTACTCATAGAACAATAAAAATTTTTAAATTAAAACTACTTACATACTAAACATATACTTCCACTTCATTCATGAAACCAACAGATAAAGAACAATAAAGTTTTGTGACTAATTTAATGTAAATACTAAAATTTTTAGTGTTAATTTTTTTCAGAGAGGGAGTATCTTATGAGCATTTGTTAAAATTAAACTCACGTACTATTGCTTAACCAAGGCATACAAAATTATCTCACCTCAATGTTTGTTCATCACTGAAAGTAATAGAAATCCATAGTCCAGAAATATATTTTCAGAATGAGTAACTGATAAAAGACAATACGTGTATAATCTTTATAATTCTTTTTTATATTGAGAATTTTCTGGAACAACATACATGAATTAATTTGTATCATGCTTTCCCATAATATCTACATTTATAGGATCCCTCTATAGTGGGAGTTTCTACATGAGTTTGAAGTTTCACATGAGAGGGAACAAATGTGAACATTTGTTAAAATTGAAAACATTGTTATTTCTTACTTTTATAGGATTTCTATTCAGTGTGCATTCTCTCACATCCTTTGTAAGGATGTGGACCACTAAAGGCTTTCTCACACTGCTTATATTCAAGAAGTTGTGCTCCACCATGAATCTGTTCATCATTTCCAAAAAAAAACTGAGACAAAGTTACTGTCCACATTCTTTACATGTATAGCATTTTTCTCCAGTGTGCCTTCTCATGCTACCTGAAAGGTTATGTGACCACTGAAGTTTTCCCTATATTGCTTACATTCATAAGGTTTCTGTCCACTATGACTTCATTCTTGTATTTACATCTAGAGAGTTAACCATGTTTTATATTCACAGGGTCTCTCTGTAGGATTAGTCCTTTTGCGTCTTCAAAAGGTAATAAGACAATAAAGCTCTCCCACATTGCTTGTACGGTAATGGTTACTATCCAGTATGAGTTTTTTCATGTATTCGAAAGGAACGGGAACACTTGAAGGCTTTCCCACATTGCTGACATTCGTAAGGTTTCTCTCCAGTGTGAGTCCTTTCATGGATTCGAAAGGACCGGGAGCAACTGAAAGCTTTGTCACATTGCTGGCATTCATAGGGTTTCTCTCCACTGTGAGTCCTTTCATGCATTCGAACAGAACTGGAACAACTGAAGGCCTTACCACATTGTTTACATTCATAAGGCTTCTCTCCAGTGTGGCTCCTTTCATGTATTCGAATGGAGCTAGAACAACTGAAGGCCTTACCACACTGTTTACATTCATAAGGCTTCTCTCCAGTGTGGGTCCTTTCATGCATTCGAAAGGAGCTAGAGCAACTGAAAGCTTTACCACATTGTTTACATTCATAGGGTTTCTCCCCAGTGTGAGTTCTTTCATGCATTCTAAATGAACTAGAAAAACTGAAAGCTTTACCACACTGTTTACATTCATAGGGTTTCTCCCCTGTGTGAATTCTTTCATGCATTCGAAAGGAACTGGAATAACTGAAGGCCTTACCACATTGTTTACATTCATAGGGCTTCTCCCCAGTGTGAGTCCTTTCATGTATCCGAACAGAACTGGAACAACTGAAAGCTTTACCACATTGTTTACATTCATGGGGTTTCTCTCCAGTGTGAGTCCTTTCATGCATTCTAAAGGAACTAGAACAACTGAAAGCTTTACCGCACTGTTTACATTCATAGGGTTTCTCCCCAGTGTGAGTTCTTTCATGAAGTTGAAATGAACTGGGACAATCGAAGGCTTTCCCACATTCTTTACATTTATATGGTCCATTTCCTGTGTGCATTATCATGTGTCTTCGAAAGCTAGGAAGAGAAATGAATGCCTTTCCACATTCCTTACAATCATAGGGTTTCTCTCCTGTATGAATTCTTTCATGTTTTCGAAAAGAACTGGGAAAACTGAAGGCTTTTCCACATTTTCTACACTTATAGGGTTTTTCCCCAGTGTGAATCCTTTCATGACTTCGAAAGGATGTGGGACAACTGAGAGCTTTACCACACTGCTTACATTGATATGGTTTTTCCCCAGTGTGTGTCCTTTCATGTATTTGAAAAGTTTGATAATATGTGAAAGCTTTTCCACATTGTTTACATTCATAGGGTTTCTCTCCAGAATGAGTTCTTTCATGGTTTCGAAATGAACTGGGATGACTGAAGGTTTTTCCACATTCTTTGCATTTATAAGGCTTCTCTCCTGTGTGCGTCCTCATGTGTCCTCTAAAGGTTGTATGATAAATGAAGGCTTTCCCACATTCCTTGCATTCATAGGGTTTCTCTCCAGTGTGAGTTCTTTCATGTATTTGAAAGGAACTGGGCCAACTGAAAGCTTTACCACATTGTTTACATTTATAGGGTTTCTCTCCAGTATGAGTTCTTTCATGTATTCGAAATGAACTTCGAAAGCTGAATCTTTTCCCACATTCCTTACATTCATATGCCTTCTCTGCATATTTATGATATCCATAAGGTCTGTGTTCAATATGAGATCTCATGTGCCTATTAAGAGATGAATGACACATATAGACTTTTCCACACACACTGCATTCATATGGTTTCACTCCAGTAAGAGTTCTCTTTTTCAGTTTAAGATTCATAGTTTGACTGAAGGTTTCTCCAAATGGACTACCTTCTTTTTCTTCACAGAGTCTCTCTACTGTATGACTTCTGTTTAAAAAAAAAAAAAAAAAAAAGAGGCACATAATTGCATTTTTATTAACAATTTTATGAGTAATGACTAATGACTATTAAAGATTTCTCAATCATTAATTGGGAAAGTATATGTAATGAATGTTTAAGTATACATAATCAATGTTCTGGAAGATGACCACAGCAATGTTTTTTATTTTTGCCGTTTTGGGCTGGGGCTGGGTCTGAACCTGCCACCTCCAGTATATGGGGCCTGTGTCCTACTCCTTTGAGCCACAGGCACCACCCTCACAGCAATTATTAACACAGTGAAATTTGTAATATGGAATTTCTAATTATTGCTTTCAGATGAACTATTATTCAAATACTGAACATCTGTGCCATGTTTAAGAAAACTTTTTTTGATAAAAATTTTCTAAAAATAAACAAATATAAAACTGGGCTTAATTGTTTGCTTACTTTGTTTTTAAATTTTAATGACACACTAAAATTCTCTCATGAGACAGTACTTTTTTTCTAAGTATAACTCACCTTAGATTTCTCCCCTGGTTTTTATACTGATCTTCAGTGTTCTGATGATCCCATTTTTTCCCTAAAATGCAGATCCAGAAAAATTATTGTAAATGATTAGAAATTATAGAAGAATTATTAAATGCTAGGTCCATACTGAGCTGCTATTATGCCTGATTTATTAACTAAAGTATTGCCTTTCCACATCCCAAATCTTGAAACCTTGCTGATGAGCAAGAAAAACTTACTCTCTAATTGACTACACAAGGAAATAATTTCATTCTTACCTATAGAGGCCAAGTTTATGAAGGTTTCCTGCATCACATCTCTGTAGAGTTTCTTCTGATGATGATCCAGCAGAGCCCACTCCTCCTGGGTGAAGTTCACAGCCACATCCTCAAATGCCACTGAGTCCTAAAACATCTCACATATGTGTACAGGAGAGTGGGTGAGACTAACAGCACCGGGGATATATAACCTAGTCATTAAAAGTTCACATATGATTCTGTTGTTTCCAAACGTTTGGTTTCTATCTTGGTCATCAGTAGTCTGAATCTCTGCCCATACTCACTTGCTCATAACACATCATGAATATATAGAAATTACTCGTACATTTTTACTATAATCACTTCAAGTCTTTTTGCTCTCCAATGACAGAATACACAGCACCTTGGAGAAATGCTATACAACTGAAACAAATATTTTCATTTTAAGTAAGAAAAGTGCTTCTATTTCCTGCCTCATAATCTATCATATTAATCGCCATCCCATGAAATAGTCAAATCTGTATGAGGTTTAAATGAAGAACTTTAATTTTTTCTTCCTTTCTCTATGATTACACACGAAAGGCCAAGAGGCCTGTGGAAATCCACCTTGCATCAATATCCAATTGGCAATGTTGTCCTAAAGTATTGTGGGCTTTCAGAATTAGCAGGATCCAACTGACTAAATGAAATACTCTTTAACAGAAGTATTAATATGAACTTGTTTGTGTAATATTTATTACACACTCAGTGTTTCCTTTTCCTCCCTGTTCCATTTGATGGGGGCTAGGAGGTTACTGAAATGTACGCACACAGGCAGAACACAGATCTTCACAAAATCACTACGTTTACAAACATCGAGGCAGGTTCTCTCAACTTTTAGCATTCCTAGGATTCAGCTATGATGCCAGATGAGTTCTTTCCCTCAAAACATTAACAGTACACTCTAAGCCTTGATGACTTTGAGGAATAGTTTAGGAATTACAAAAGGGAGTTCACTGAAGTCCACAGTGGCTCCATGATTTTTCCCATGGTTACAAAATATACAAAGGGTTCATCAGTGCTGTCCTCCAAAAGAACATGAAATCCCCTTTCTCCAGTTTCAGAAAGAAGTAATTCCCAAACAGCCAGACACCCCAGAGGCTATCCATCCAATGTCTCTCATTTTGAGCTCCATGAGGTTCACAATAGCATGAGATCCCAACACCTGAGCATAGGAACCCCTGAGATACATATATCCCCTTTTTGGTGGCCTCTGAAAAAGATCATTAACTACTGATGTCCATATGCAGGGGACAGAGAGTGAGCTTCTGAACAGCAATGCTGAAATTACAATTTACCTATTTGGTAAAGTAAAAGCAGAATACCCATACATCTCTTGTTGGTGGGTTCAGGGAATATAATGAGCTTTTCAGGTTATTCCTCACATGGATAATCTGTGTCACTTACTCAAAGAAAGTCCTACTACTTAGTGTACAGAAAGCAGTTTAACATTAGTAAGCCTAAGACTGCTAATCCTTAGAAATGCCTGCTCACAAAGGTTGTCCTTCAGTGGTATCTGGGAAGTGAGAATTTAGGAGGGGCCTCACAAACTTAGTGACAAGAGTGACTTATGGTGCCTAAAGTATTTACACAAATGATACAGGAGGTACTGAAAGTCTATTTTCCATCTTAGAGGCCAGATTGTTTTTACATGCCAGAGGTTTCCTATTCGATCAGTCTCCAAAGAGCACTGTGAGCAATGAGTCCATAATGAGCTTCCCTGTGGATGAAATATCTATCACATGTTGTTATAACTTTTTGCTTGGGGAAATTGAACCCATTTCATGTGATTACATCAGGACAGGACATCTGGTAGTTTTCTCTGCTTTCCTCCAGAAAAAAAAAATATAACTAAATAAGCTTGAAGAATAGGCCAGGTACATAGGCTCACCCATGTAATTTTGGCACTTTTGGAGGCCGAGGCGCGAGATCACTTGAGGCCTAGAGTTTGGGACCAGCCTGGATAATATAGTGAGACTTCATCTCTACAAAGACAGAAAATTAAGCTGGGCATTACGCTGGTGCAAGCCTACAGTCTAAGCTACCCAAGAGGCTGAGGTGGAAGCACTGCTTAAGCCCAAAGTAGGAGTATTATAATATATACAACATTTAACCTTTCAGTAACTGTTACTCTTCACCTACAGAAGTTGGACGACTGCCACCCAAGGTTTAGCTCAGATGTCCAGCCTGATAACACTACATACAGGCCAAGAGGGTATGAATGGGTTCTTTAAGTGAGGTCTCTCAGGAGGACTGGGCAGGCCTCTCAGGCAGCTCTGTTTAGTAACAGTGGAATACACTGAAAGAACTGCACGTTTCAGACCTTACAAAAGAAATCTGTAGGGAACCCTGAAGACAACAGGGAGGACAAGAAAAAATACCAGGGGATATTTTAGCTTTTGATGCCTACAGCTAAAATAAATAGTAAACATAATTTATTATTTATTTAAACTCTGGAAGGATAAACCTAAAACCTCACACTAAAGACTTACTTATCTCAGTTTCTTTTTTCAAGTCGCACTTACAGGACAAAGCATACTAAAAGGCTTTTAAAATACATTTTGAAGGAACAGGGGAAGCAAAAGAACCAGATTCAGGCTCAGCACCTGTAGCTCCAGTGGCTAAGGTGCCAGCCACATACAATGGAGTAGGCAGGTTCCAGCCTGGGCCTGCCAAACAATGACAACTACAACCAAAAAATAGCCAGCCATTGTGGCAAGCACCTGTAGTCCCAGCTACTTGGGAGGCTGAGGCAAGAGAATCTCTTAAGCCAAGAGTTTGGAGTTGCTGTGAGCTGTGATGCCAGCACTCTACCCAGGGCAACAGCTTGAGGCTCTGTCTAAAAAAAAAAAAAAAAAAAAAACAGATTCAGAAACAGCAGAAATGTTAAAATTACCGAACAGAAATTTAAAGCAAACATGATTAAAGCTAAAGGCCCTAGTGGAAAGAGTAGACAAAACATACAGAACAATTGGTAATGTAATCAGGAGATGGAACTACTAAGAAAAAAACGAGACAATGCTAGGAATAAAAAAAAAAAAAAAGACCACTGAGCAGCACCTGTGGCTCAGTGAGTATATACCCATATACCGAGGGTGGTGGGTTCAAACCCAGGCCCAGACAAACTGCAACAAAAAAATAGCCAGGCATCGTGGTAGGCACCTGTAGTCCCAGCTACTCAGGAATGCTGAGGCAAGAGAATCACCTAAGCCCAGGAGTTGGAGGTTGCTGTGAACTGTGACACCACGGCACCCTACTGAGGGTGACAAAGTGAGACTCTGTCTCAAAAATAAATAAATAAATAAATAAATAAATAAAATAAAATAGGGTGGCGCCTGTGGCTCAGTGGGTAGAACACCAGCCCCATATACCCAAGGTGGCGGGTTTGAACCTGGCCCCAGCCAGCTAAAACAGCAACGACAACTGCAACAAAAAGAAAAAACTAAAAAAAAAAATAAGAATAAAATAAAAATTAATTCATTTCAAGAAAGTAAATGACAAGGAAACGTATTAAAGAAAGAAAAGATGAAAGTAAAATGAAATCATTCAGTACTTGATTTTCTTCCTCTCTCTCTCTCTTTCCCTCTTTCTTTTTAGGGACAGGGTCTTTCTTGCTCTATTGCCTAGGCTGAAGTGCAGTAGTACAAACATACCTCACTGCAGCCTCAAATTCCTGGGCTCAAGAGATCCAACCACCATAGCTTCCCAAGTATGTGGGACTACAGGCATGCCAAGCTAATTTTTTGAAAAAAATTTTTGTAAATACAGGGTCTTGCTATGTTTCCCACACTGGCCTCAAACTCCTGACCTCAAGCAATCCTCCCACCTGGGCCTCTCAACATGCTGGGATTAGTGGTGTGAGCAACTCCCCCTGGCCATTTTTAAATTAATCTGACAGATAAGAATTTGTTTAAAATAATAATAGTGGGTGGTACCTGTGGCTCAGTAAGTAGGGTGCCAGCCCTGCCCCACACACCAAGAGTGACAGGTTCAAACCCGGCCCTGGCCAAACTGCAACAACAACAGCCGGGTGTTGTGGCGGGCGCCTGTAGTCCCAGCTACTCAGGAGGCTGAGGCAAGAGAATCACCTAAGCCCAAGAGCTGGAGTTTGCCGTGGGCTGTGACTCCAAGGCACTCTACAAAGAGTGACAGAATGAAACTATGTCTCTTAAAAAAAAAAAGAAAAAGAAAATAATAATAGGAACAATGTATAAAGTAATTATAGCTTATAAAAACCTAAAATGGATGACAACAGTTACAAGGAACAGAGAGGCAGGAATCTGGAATACTTTGTTATAAAGTACTTGCACAGTAGGGGAAATGATAGTGTTAATTGAAAGAGGACTTAGGTTAGCTGTAAAGATATACTGTTAAAGGAAACCACTAAAATTCACATGCAAAGAGGATAAAAAAATGGACTGAAGTAAAATGCTCAATTAAAGCCAGAGAAGACAGAAAAAAGGTCAAAGACAAAAAAAGAAAAAAACGAAGAATAGGGCAACAGATAGCAATCGGGGAAAAAACATGGCAGGTATTAATCCAATTCTAACAATAGTCACTTTACACATCCATGGTCTGAATACAATAGAAAAGAACTGCCATGGTGAATTTATCAATTACACCTAATTATCTGTAGTCTCTAAGAAACACAATTTAAATATAGGAAATAGATTAAAAGTTAAAGGATAGAGAAAGATATACCACACTAACATTAATCAAAAAACACCGGCACAGATTAAATTCAGACATGGCAGATTTCAGGGAAAACTCATAGAGATAAGGGGCTTTGCTAATGTCAGTTCTCTAAGAAGACATAGAAATCTATATGTGTCATAATAACAGTGGCAAAATGCACAAGGTAAAAATGGATCAAACTGCAAAGAGAAATACACAAATCTACTAGCATAGTTGGAAACTTCAACCCCCTTCTATCAGAAATTAAGAAATCCAGCAGGCAGAAAAATCAGGAAGGACACAGATAAACTGAACAGCACCATCAAATGGATTTTACTGAAATCCATAAAATACTTCATCCACTATAGCATTATACACATTCTTTGTAAGTTTACATGGAACATATAGCAAGACAATTATACTGTGGAACAAAAACACAACTTAACAAAACAGACAGACTAGAAACATATAAAATATGCGTCAGATGGCTGGGCACCCGTAGCACAGTGGTTACAGCACCAGCCACATATACCAAGGTTGGCAGGTTCAAACTTGGCCTGGGCCAGCTAAACAACAATGACAACTGCAACAAAAAATAGGCAGGTGTCGTGGCGGGTGCCTGTAGTACCAGCTACTTGGGAGGCTGAGGCTAGAGAATCACTTAAGCTCAAAAGTTTGAGGTTGCTGTGAGCTGTGACTCCATGGCACTTTACCAAGGGCAACAAAGTGAGATTCTGTCTCAAAAAAAAAAAAAAAAAAAAAAAAAAAAAGCCAAAAACCAAAAAGGCATTAATCAAGATATAAAAAACAAAAAGTTGGAAAGCCCCCCACCCCAATACTTTGAGTTTGAACAACACACTTCTAAATGACACATAGATCAAAGGAGAAATTTCAAGGGAAGTGAAAAATTAAAAACAGATTACACCCAAAGCACAATGAAAGAAATGATAAAAAGAGAAATTAAATAAAACCAGAAAAAACAACAATAACAGAAAATCAGGGTTTTTTTTTGAAAAGCTCAACAGAGTTAACAAATGTACATTCAAGCTAACGGAAAACAAAGAGGGAACAGAAACTACTGATAATCCAAAATGAAAGTGGAGAAAAATAAAAATGAAAAAGTACATTTTTTTTTCACTATGTCACCCTGGGTAGAGATGCCACAGCTCACAGCAACCTCCAACTCTTGGGCTTAAGCGATTCTCTTGCCTCAGCCTCCCAAGTAGCTGGGACTATAGGCGCTTTTTTTTTTTTTAGAGACAGTGTCTCATTGTGTTGCCCAGCCTGGTCTTGAACTCCTGACCTCAAGCAATCTTCCTTCCTCAGACTCAGATTCCAGGCATGAGCCACAGAACCCAGCAACATCATGCCTAGTAGTGAGAAAGTAAGATGCTTTTCTGGTCTAGGCAAAGATGTCCTCTCTTACCATTCCTATTCAACATTATACTCAAAATATAATTAAAGTAATAAAACAAGAAAAGGAAATAAAATATATACAGATTGGGAAGGAAAAAATTTAACTATCTTTGTTATATACAACATGATTGTTTACTTAGAAAATCTCAAATAATCTACAATAAACTTTCTGGAACTTGAGGGGAAAAAACTACAACAAAGTTGAAGGCTTAAATGTTAATATACAAAAATCAGCTGCTTTCTTATAAACTCACACTAATAGAGTTATCTGATATTTGACAGAGGACCAAAGGCAATTCAATGGAAAAAAGATAAATCTTTTCAACAAACAGTGCTGGAAACACTGGACATTCACTTGCAAAACAAAACAAAACTCCACAAATCTAGCAACAGACTTTACACCTTCAACAAAATTAACTCAAAATGGTTCATAAATCTAAATGTAAAATGCAACACTGTAAGACACCTAGAAGATAACACAGGAGAACATCTAGGTGGCATTGGGTCTCATGACAGATTTTTAGGTTCAAGCAAGATTATTGAAAAAAATGATGGGTTGGGCCACATCTATGGTGCATATTTTTATATATTAAAAAAAAAAAAAAAAAAAGATTATTGAAAAAAAAAGTCTGACTTCCTTAAAATGAAAAATTCTTGCTTTATGAAAGCTCTGTGTTAAGAGAACTAAAAGACTGTAGAGTTTTTGTTGTAGGGTTGCCTGTTCAAGGTGGGCCAATTTGCAAGTTAACAGCATAAATGGGCTTAAAAATAGATCTACCATTCAATCCTATAATTCCTCTAGTGGGTATATACCCAGAAGACCAAAAATCACATTATAACAAAGATATTTGTATCAGAATGTTTATTGCAGCCCAATTCTAATTGCTAAGTCATGGAAAAAGCCCAAGTGCCCATCGATCCATGAATGGATTAATGAATTGTGGTATATATACACCAGGGAATAGTATGCAGCCTTAAAGAAAGATGGAAACTTTACCTCTTTCACGTTTACATGGATGGAGCTGGAACATATTCGTAAAGTATCTCAAGAATGGAAGAAAAAGTATCCAATGTACTCAGCTCTACTATGAAACTAATTTATGGCTTTCA